>ML250082.1:0-41898 GCA_005239495.1 Nicotiana undulata | reverse complement strand
ATCTAAGTGCTAAGGGCTGTGTAACAAGTGATGAAAAAGGAGATGTGAATTGATTTAATTGAAATAAATGACCATGGTAATATTGTACATGACCCCTTGTTTGGCAAGGTTTATTTTGCCTCAATTTTTTTACGGATTGTTGGTCGTAATGAATTTGTATTCTTGTTGATAGGAATCCTTGTGATTGAATTATTGATTTACAAAGACTATTGTGAACACATGATTTTTCGATTGTTATGAAAGTGTACTCTTGATGATATGAAACCTTGTGAGTGAATTGTGGGCTGTTATTGTTGCTATGAAATGTGATTGTTCGGTGGGATCAGGTTGCACGCCGCAACACGAGGTAATAAGGGTGGAGAGGTAACAAGGGTGGAATGTGAATTGTACGGTGGTATCGGGTTGCACACCGCAACGGGAAGTAACAAGGGTGGAAATGTTGAGAAGGAATAAGGGTGGAATGTGGTTTTGTTGAAATGAGGATCTGTGAAACTCTTGATTGTGGTTGTTTCTGTTTCTGTGCAATACTTGTTGGTTCCATTAATTGTCTCTTATCTGTGTATTGTTTGATTTTACTTAGAGTAAAGCTTGTTCATACATACTAGTACTATTTCACGGTACTAACGTCTCTTTTGCCGGGGGCGCTACATCTTTTATATGGATGTAGGTGGTTCCATAGCAGGTAGCTCCGCCCGCCGTTAGTGGTGCCTCCTCTTCATTCCTTCAGCAGTTTTGGTGAGCCCCACTCCTTCTCGGGGCCGTGTGTGGACTATACCATTCTCTTTTTGCTTATGTTGAAAAAGGTATAGCCGGGGCCTTGTTGCCGGCAAGTATATGTAAAACTCCTAGAACTATTAGAGGCTCCGTAGACACTGTGTGGGTTGTATATACATATATATCTATTTTGGGCGATAGTTGTATTCACTCGTAAATTTGGATCGTAAATCGGAAATGTTGTATGTAACTTATATGTTTTGGATTATCTATTGTTGAAAGTTAAAAGAGGAAAAATGGAATTATGTTGTAAATTGTACTTTTAATCTAGATTGTCTAACTCGCATGGAATAATGAACGTTATGAACACGGGGCAATACGTTGGGTAGGAAAGGCAATCCAGGTCCGCTTGACTGGGTTCATCTGGTCAGGCGCCGGTCTCGTCCCTCGATTTTGGGGCGTGACATACGCTCGACCTGATTCCCGTTTAAGAGGGGATACGTAGGCAGCTCTGTGGGTTCGGTCACAATTCAATAACATTTCTATTTTGCCCCATCATCGAAAACTGGGGCAGAATTTTGAGGAGGACCCTCAAAATTACGAAGAAAGTTCAGCCAATCGCAGCATATGGAGCAACCATAAATGTTGTCTAGTTAACTGGAGCATAATTTTGAGGAGGAACCTCAAAATTCTACGGAAGGAAAAGTCGCAATGTCTCTGATCGTGTCAAAATCATTGGTTCATCCAACCAATTTCCAAACTATATTTTACTATGTCTTTGAATGCATTCTTGTTTTTGAAATAAACTGTATTTTAGCAAATGCTGCCCCAATAATTTGAACATGATCTTCATATAGAGCAAAGCAAATCAAGCAAGTAGACAAAGGCACAAACCAACCTTCCCCCTACAAAACTCACGATTTTTCTTTGAATGCAGAAACAAGAACATGCACACCTTGGAATCACAAGTCTTCATAACAACAAAGATGTCCGAACTCATTCCCAGCTAAGAAATACTCTGCTATCACCTATTATTTATTCATCGCACGAGGCTAAGCCATGCCTCCATATTTTCATAAGGCTAAGCTCGGCCTTCTATTTGCATGAGACTAAGCTCTGTCTCAATCTTGCATGAGGCTAAGCCCTGCCTCCCTATCTGTATAATGCTAAGCTCTGCCTTCTATTTGCATAGGACTAAGCATTGTCTCGAATCTTGCGTAAGGCTAAGATCTGCCTTCTCTCTGCATGGGACTAAGCCATGTCCCGAACCCTGCATGAGGCTAAGCCCTGCCTCCATATTTGCTCAAGGCTAAGCTCTGCCTTCTATTTGCATAAGACTAAGCACTGTCACAATCTTGCATGAGGCTAAGCCCTGCCTCCACATTTGCATAAGGCTAAGCTATGCCTTCTATTTGCATGGGACTAAGCATTGTCCCGAATCTTGCATAAGGCTAAGCTCTGCCTTCTCCCTACATGGGACTAAGCATTGTCCCGAACTTTGCATGGGACTAAGCCCTGTCCCGAACCCTGTATAAGGCTAATCCTTGCCTCCCCATCTACATAAGGCTAAACATTGCCTTCACTTGCATAAGGCTAAGCCCTGCCTTCTCTTTGCATGGGACTAAGCATTGTCCCGAATCCCGCACGAGACTAAGCATTGTATCTCTTGCATTATTTATTCTATTCTCTCGGGCTAAGATTTATCCTCAACTCTATGCAAGACTAAGCCTTGTCTTGTCGCACCTAGCATCATATATCTGCACCTCATGGGCTGAAATATCGCTAGCTTGTCCGAAGGCGTCATAGTCCGAAGGCACCATCCTCATAGCCGGAAGACAACATGCCATGGACTGAGGATATCTCCAATTTGCATATCATTATTCAAAGGCGTCATGGTTCGGAGGCACCATTTTCATGGCCCGAGAACATCATTTCATGGCCTGCGAATCCCTTACCGCTCAATTCATGGCCCGGGACATCATGGTCTTTGGACGTCATCCTCAACCGTCCAAAGACAATCCTCATGGTCTGAAGAGAATTTGCATCATGTTTAAATTAACGCAAAGATATATGCTTGTAGTGCGTCTTTTATTTGCAGGTAACCCGATGAGAAACCATTACCTCAACAGGAGCAATCCTGCTCCAGTTCCTTTGCACTATTCAAACCTGATCGCTCACCGTAACCATTTCATCTATTCAAAACCTTGTGTCCGTTCTTTTGATAACTTCATCGGTATATTTCGCGAGTGAATCCAGAACTACACACGACCCGATTCCTGTAAAACCAGGGATATGTAGGCAGCTCGAAAACCAGAGTGCAGCCTATGTCTCTCAAATCACCCTACTCGGTCAAAATTGGCCATCATATCTTTACCCGATAACTCTTTCATACTTCCCGAGTAAAGAGGGGAAGTTTTTGATACCCTATTTTTTCCTATATTATTTTTAAAATGCATATATATATCTTCAAAACAATGCATGATCATCAATTAATATTTTTTCATAATATTTGCATTTTTAAAGGATTTTAAATTAATTTATCCCAATATTTTTATTATATAAATAATTACTAATTGCATCACAAATGGTTTAATGATAATTTTATTTGCTTAATTTTATCATTTATATATATACTAAGTTTTAATTATTTCATGAATAGCCATATTTACATTTTAGGGTTATAATTGCAATAACTTTGCAAAAATAGCCCACAAGTGCATAATTACCTTATTTCACAAGAAAATGATATTTTGTATTTTTATAATATTAAGTAATCATTTTTTATGCATAAATATCATTTTTATAATTTAGTAACTATTTTTACAAATTATTTACCAAGTTATTGGGTATTTAACAAAATAGCCTCTTTTAATTTGTTTTAATTTCGGACATGGCCCAAGATATTACCCCCAACCCAATTAAAATAACCCAATACCCTGACCCAATTTTTTTAGCCTGCCTAACCCCTCAGATCGAATCCTGGCCGTTGATCTCAAAAGATCAACGGTCCAGGATGTTGTTACCATTTTTAATTAATCCCTAACCCCCAAACCCTACTCATTTCCTTCATTCCGCCGCCCTTGTTTTCCTCCCCTCCTCTCTTCTCTCTCAAACTCTTCCCTAACCCTAGCCGTCGTCACCGGAAACCCTTCAATCTATGGGGTTTCCCTTTGATTTTAGACCCCAGTCGGCCTCCTATCTTCACTGGTTGTTCGATTTTGTTGTTTGAAGGAATCTCAAAGAGATTCAACTCAGACTTGGTCCAAAACTTTTCATGTTTCTCGATAAACCTGCTTGGGTTCATCTCTGTATTTGTGAGTACTACTATCTTCATGTTTATGGCTTAAATCTATGGTTCCAAATCGGGTTTTCTTCTCACCTCTGTCATTTTCAAAACCCTAGTCTCTTTTTACTTAAGTTTGTTCAGATCTTTGTAGATCTGAGACGTTTTTAAGGTTGTCTGATATTTCTCTTTCAAAATATTTTGTTTTTCTTATTATTAACCGATTTGAGTGTTTCTCTAAAACTAAGGTTCATCTCTTTGCGTTTCTGCAAAACTTTTTTTAAATGAGTTTGAATGTTTAAATTTGTTTCATAGCTATGTTCTAATTCCCAAGGTTTCTACTTATTTCACTGTTTATTTTGATATTTTGCCCGTTATTCTTTAAGTTCTATCAATTAAAAAGAGATTAACTAATTTTATTGCCTAATTAGAGTTCAAAATTATATTCTCTGATGAGATTGGTATTTCTCTTTGATTTTTACCTATTTTCCTTATTTGTGACCCATAATTGGTACTATTTGCCTTAATTACATTACTAGCCTGATTTCTGGGGTTTGATTGCTTTACCCGACCCCTAAATGGTCTTTGATTGATTTGTTTACCCTATTAAACCTTTAACTTGGATGTTAATTGATTCTCCCTAATTTAAGGGGTGTTTTCCGTATTCTGTTAAATTATTTGATTGAGTTTAGCCCCAATTAACTAGTTAATTTTATTCGCATGCCTTTTTTGTGAACTCTTAATTATTCTTTGCCTTATTCGTGTTACTCTGATGAGTGCTATATAATCTCTTCATTTTGATTTTCAAAACACACACTGAAAGATACAGAAACACCAACACACACAAACTCTTACTCACACACTCTCAATTGTAGTTCTCTCTTTTACTTCTACTTGCTGCACTGTCTAGCCGGCTGAAAGCCAAAGCTAGACTCTTGGATCCTATTTGCACTCACTTTCCTGTTTCTATCTCTTAACCGGTATGCCCCTATTTCTGTTATCATGTCCTATTCAATATGCTATGTAGTCAGTCTACTATAGACATCAACATGCCTTTGATTGCTCTATGTTTATTGCTCTCTTAACTAGTATGCCTAAACTCTTGTTAATTTGTCTTGTCCTACATGTTAGTATGATTAGTGTACTTAGCATATCCTTGTTTGATCCATGATACTTGTTTACTTGTTTCTCATCAAGCATGCCTCAATTCCTGTCCTGTTCTAGGTGTTGATAATTTACCTTAGTATGCTCCTAGTCAATTCATGATTTCTGTGTATTTCTTTCAAAATTAATGTGTTTTAAATTCTGCTACCCTTTTCTATATGACTGTCTGATTAGTCACTTAATTTCAGCATGTTGTTCTCGGTTTAATACATGGTTGTATGATTCCACCTGGTAATGGTTAATGGACTAAGTCAACTCAATCATTGTGAAACCTTGTTTGACTCGATTGTGACTCATGTTTTGTCTATGATTCCAGTGTTCCTAGTGATTGTTTAACTACTGAAATTAATGTCTGAACTCAATCTGCTAAAGGTGGTTTTGTTTGTAGTTTTTGTAATCTTGTAATCTGTTTTTACTCACTTCTAAAATCCAAACTGTTTTTATTTTCTAAAATTATTTCCTACTTTTATATATTATTTTCAACTCCTACTCTTAGATATCTAGGGTCCTGCCCCCCAGTGTGAGCACTGCCTAGGAGTCCATAAGACTCCTCCGAACTCTGACACATTGGGGTTGGCCTTCCAAACTTGTTTCCAAAAACTGTTTCTATGAAAGGTTCTGGTGTGAGCATTGCTCGGGGTCCCTGAGACCCTTGGGAACTTTGACACACCAGAAGCTCGGTTGTGTTATGGACTATTGGTGTACCTCAGACTTGCTTGAAGGCCTAGTTCCAGGTTGACATTGGGCCTGCCAAAGCTCCCCTATAGTATAGTGATTTTCATTATGTAATTTATTTGTATTGGCATGTAATAATAATCTTTGTAAAAACAGATATGGGGTTATTAGTAAAAGTTGGGGAGGGATTTTATATATCTTTGTTGGGTTCGGGTAGAAATCATGCCTATAGGTTATTGTGGTGATCATTTATATGCATGTCATTAGAAACCATGCCTATAGGACTTATCTCATTCTTTGTAATCCTGAATTCTCATACTTTGCATCCTAGGAATCCTGTTATAGGGCGTTTATCAATTCAGCATCAAAATCCATGCTTATGCATATTCTCAAGTTTCAATATGCATTAAAAACCATGCATATAGGATCTTCTTTGGGAATTATCAAACTTGTATAACATATTGTTAACACCTCTGCTCGCTTAAATATCATGTCCATAGGAAATCATATTTGAAATCAGTATAAACACTTAGATATCATGCATATAAAAATCAATCTTGACACTTAGACATCGTGGCTATAGGAAATAAGTGTAAAAAATTAGTTTATGTTTTTAGATATCATGTCTATAGGAAATAATTCTTATAACTAGTTTCAGCACTTAGAAAGCATGCCTATAAGATTTAAAAGGTAAAAAATCTGCCTGTTAAAATCAATCACTCGTTTATAATTATGGTCTGATTAACGTTTAGATACCATGTCTATAGGATTCTGCCCGGTCATCACCTAGGCAAGCCTATAGGATAATTAAAATCATGGGTTTAAAATTGTGATTTTCTTTCTGATTAAAACATGCCCAGATTCAGTAAGTGATAAAAAATCAGTAGGCAGACTGATAGGTACTCACTTCCTCGCTTTTATAAAACTGCTATACATTTTGTCTATGCTCATTTAGCTATCCTGCCTATTGGACTCTAAATCATTAAATTGCTTGTTTGAATAGCGTGCACTTGTTTGTCTATTTTTGGAGGTTAACATGAGCCCCCTTAATTGCTCCTTATGTGACAGTCCTATTTGATTTTTGTTTGTCACTTAGTTTTTCTCCTTTTAAGAAACATAGGTGAGTCTAGAACCGCCTTAAATAGAGGTCCTAAACGCCTCCAGGGCCATAGGTAACGGACGGGGTAGTGCACGCATAAGGTACGTACTGGATACTATTAGAACGCTTAGGTAATAATTAATAAAGAGGAGGGTAATTGGGTAGTAAAGGAGATGATGATCTGTGCGCTAATGCTACGCGTAACACCTCAATTTGAGGATGGTTACCGAGTATTGCATAGAAGTGATCCTATAGGCTAATAAACTTGGGACCCTTTTAATTCCCATTTTAAAGTAATCTCTATCTGTTTAAACTGCTTTATTTCCTTAGAAGACTAATTTGCTTAACTTGAGTTTGGCCGGGACCCACCGTTGTGGATCTCTAGGGGTGCGGTTTATGAGTAATTTGCTTTAGGTTCCCTAATTCACCTTAATCTGTTAGGTGGAGACTCTTCAAATCCCATGCCCCGTCCCAAAAGGAAGGGAGTTGTCCCAAAATGTCGAAACCCGAACTCCGCGAGGAAAAAAGGGGCGCGACATCTGGGAGGTGAAGGTTGGTATGTGGGTGGAGGTGTTTGGTATACAAATGGAGTTTTCAGACCTTGGGCAACCATTACTGTTCCTACTTCTTTCTTCTTCGATATGCCACCTGATTAAATTGCTTTGTTCGTGGCCTGCAATGCCTCAAAATTCGTTAGCATCCCGCTTTTAATACCCTACTCGATCCTCTCTCCGAGCTTGATGATATAGGAGAACTTATGATTCTCAATAATCAGTAGCCTTTCATAATATTACGGATCATGTGCCCTGACAAAGAACTTGTTCATATGTTCCTCATCTAAGGCCGACCTGACCTTCGCTGCTTCTGACCTCCATCGAGTAGCATACTCGCGGAAAATCTCAGTTGGCTTCTTCTTTAAATTCTGGATATAGAAAACATCCGGTGCATTCTGTATATTGAATCTGAACATGTCCATGAAATCTGAGGCCTTGCTCACCCAATTAGCCCATTTCTTAGTATTTTGGCTTATGTACCAAGACAGGGCATCTCCAGTAAGGCTCCTCATGAACAACTTCATGCGAATCCTTTCGTCTTTTCTGACCCCCACGAGCTTGTCATAATAAGTTTTCAGATGAACCTTGGGATCACCCGTTCCATTTAACATTTCAAACTTGGAAGGATTGTAACTCTCTGGTGGTTCCACATCTGGTTGTATGCACAAATCCTCGTAATTCAGACCTTCTATCCCTTTACCTCCCTCAACACTGTGAACTTGACTAGTCAGCTTCTTGAGTTCCCCGGCCATGTTCTTGATGAGAAGTTCCTTCTCGGCGGATTCTGGTGTATAGGAGATTGGTTGAGTGGAGTGAGGTAGGGTTTTCACGTATATAGGGTTGTTCTGGTGAATGCTAGAAGTTTGGGTATAGTGATGATCATTAGTTGAGTTTTAGGGTTCGAGGATAATTTTTGGGGTATGTTGAAGAGTGTGATAGGTGGTTTGTGGGTATTGAGGAGGGAGATGCTGATTTTGAGGCGGGGTTGCATACTGGTGAGGTGCGGGAGGATTATGCGGGCGTTTGTTAGGTGTGTTCTGAGGTGGTACAGGGTTCTGGGTTTTTGGGTGATTGACATCTGGGATGTTTAATGTGAGAGAGAGATTTGCCAAGCTACGAACCTACTCAATCTCACCTTGAAGTTCAAGTATTTTCTACTCAAGTTGCGAAACCACATCATTTGGGGCCTGAGTACCCCGACCATCGGAAGTTTCTGCATTCTCACATGTGCAGTGTTGTCGTTTCTGATGTCGTTCATATCGCCCATTTTGGCTTTTCCTTTGCCTTTTGGTAGACTTGGAGGAGGAGAAGGTGGAGGGCCCATGGATATGGTATGGTATGCGGATGATTCCAGTATGCGCTAACCAACCTTGGGGAATGGGAATAATCAAAAAGAAAGAAAAACAAAAGGTAGCCAAGTCACTAAGAATTCTGAAGAGAGTATTTGCAGTTTTTAAACACATATTGCAGAAATGTAAATTCGCGTCCTAATTTAGGAGCCTCGTTGTGCCTTAGGTAGGCCCAACGACAAGTTGATTTGGAGAATTTTAGCTCCAATAATTGCCTCATTTCATTAATGTGAAAATAGATAAATCTAAAACGACACTAAGATAAGATAAGTCACTAATGGCACTTGGCCTTGTCACATTTGATAAAGCAAATATATCTACTCTACTTGGTCCTAGAAGGACCTTCCCCGGGCTTGACCTTCCTAGATCCATCGATCAGGTTCCCCAGTTCGCGCATGCCCAACAGTAGGTATACCCTTGCTAGATGCCCTCCTTCGCTTCACTCAGCATTATGGCAGTTGGCGACTCTCTTCCTTGTCTTCTCCTCCATCTCCATCGAACCCTGCTCTAGATATTCCAGCCTTTCATTAGACTTGATAGCCAATTCCCTCCATTCATTGATTAGTTTCATATCAGTCTTGTGTATCTCCACATGCTCGGCCTCGGACTCATGAATCCTTTTGTGTAGTTTGTTATATTTCACTTGGGCTTTAGCAGCTTCGTCTATGACCCTATTTTCTCGACCGATTCTCGTCTCAACTATCCCTGCTATGCTCTCTTCCAACCATGATAGGTAAAAGCGTACATGCCCTGCGTGATACCCGTCTGTCTTGATGGTGTTCTTTTCTACAATAATCTTCGAGTGCCACATGTGCTGAGCTTCACACTTGTATGGGATGTCGTCATCCTAAAAATTTACCTTGTAGTGACTCATTTGGCAACCCGCGGTATGACATGCTTCCAGCCTGCCTGTCTCATAACTCTGATGGGAACATAAGGGTATATGCCTCTTAACCCGATTAACACCAAGTGTGGAGAGTTCCTAGATCGGATGATGAACTCGTCAGGAAGGAACCATTCGAACATCCATTGGACTTGATCCTTAGTAAAATTATCGAAAATCTTTACTCATTCTGTAGCACTCTCTGGTTGAGAAAACGTGTCGGGGATATAGGTCATTTTCTTAGGGTGATGGAAGGCTATACGATCATTCCACGGCCTTCGTGAAAACTCTTGACGGTATTGACCTCTCTAGAGATGTTCAATTAACCAAACCTGTAGCAGCAGATTACAACCCTCGAAGTGTTTGAACCCCTTCTGGCAGCGGTCCAAGACCCTATATATGTCAGCTATGATCATAGGGACAATGGTATATGTTTTCCCCTCAATTACCTCCATCAAAGTTTT
Organism: Nicotiana undulata; assembly: GCA_005239495.1. Taxonomy (NCBI): domain Eukaryota; kingdom Viridiplantae; phylum Streptophyta; class Magnoliopsida; order Solanales; family Solanaceae; genus Nicotiana; species Nicotiana undulata. Next base: position 31,713 of record ML250082.1, on the reverse strand, counting down.
GGCTACCATAGCCAGTCTGGTATGAATTATGTCCCCTTGCATTAGAAATATTATCATACCCAAGAAGCAGACGATGAACACAAAAACCCGGTGGTGAATACAACACAAGGAAGCGATAGAGAATTCATCATGGAATATACGATAGGATTTTCTATGACCGTATCGTTCATAGAGGTAGTCAAAGGGTATGTAGGATTTCTTCTGGCTCTCCAAATCGTCGTTCTTTTTCAAACTCATCATTTTCAAAAATCCCCTAGCGGTACGGTTTCCTGGCACCAATAAATCGAGACTGTCCCAAGGTAGTCCAGCAAATCCCCATATTTCTTCCAAGAGCGGGGTCATTTCTATGTTTCCAAAGCGAAACATGGATCTTTCTCCGTCCCATTCATTGATTAGTTCCATATCAGTCTTGTGTATCTACAGATGCTCGGCCTTGGACTCATGAATCCTTTTGCGTAGTTTGTTATATTTCACTTGGGCTTTAGCAGCTTCGTCTATGACCCTATTTCCTTGACCGATTCCTTGCTCAACTATCGCTGCTATGCTCTATTCCAACCATGATAGGTAAAAGCGTACATGCCCCGCGTGATACCCGTCTGGCTTTATGGTGTCCTTTTCTAATATAATCTTCGAGTGCCACATGTGCTGAGCTTAACACTTGTATGGGATGTCGTCATCTTGAAAATCTGCCTTGTAGTGACTCATTTTGGTGACCCGCGGTATGACCTGATTCCTGCTTGCCTGTCTCATAACTCTGATGGGAACATAAGGGTATATGCCTCTTAACCCGATTAACACCAAGTGAGGAGCGTTCCTAGATATGATGATAAACTCGTTAGTAGGGAACCATGCGAACAACCATTGGACCTGATCCTCAGTAAAATTGTCAAAAAACTTCACCCATTCTGTAGCACTCTTTGGTTGAACAAACCTGTCAGGGATATAGGTCATTCTCTTAGGGTGATGGAAGGCTATACTATCATTCCACAACCTTCGTGGAAACTCTTGGCGGTATTGACCTCTCTAGAGTTGTTCCAATAACCAAACCTGTAGCAGCAGATTACAACCCTCGAAGTGTTTGAACCCCTCCTGGAAGCGGTCCAAGTCCCGATATATGTCAGCTATGATCATAGGGACAATGGTATATGTTTTCTCCTCAATTACCTCCATCAAAGTTTTGGCTACCATAGCCAGTCTGGTATGAATTGTGTCCCCTTGCATTAGAAATACTATCATACCCAAGAAGCAGACGATGAACACAAAAACCCGGTGGTGAATACAACCCAAGGAAGCGATAGAGATCTCATCTAGGAATATATGATAGGATTTTCTATGACCGTATCGTTCATAGAGGTAGTCAAAGGGTATGTAGGATTTCTTCAGGCACTCCAAATCATCGTTCTTTTTCAAACTCATGATTTTCAAAAATCCCCAAGCGGTACGGTTTTTTCGCACCAATAAACCGGGATTGTCCCAAGGTAGTCCAGCAAATCCCCCTATTTCTTCCAAGAGCGGGGTCATTTCCATGTTTCCAATGCTAAACATGGATCTTTCTCCATCCCATTCATTGATTAGTTCCATATAAGTCTTGTGTATCTCCAGATGCTCGGCCTTGAACTCATGAATCCTTTTGTGCAGTTTGTTATAATTCACTTGGGCTTTAGCAACTTCGTCTATGACCCTATTTCCTCGACCGATTCCTGGCACAACTATCCCTGATATGCTCTCTTCCAACTATGATAGCTAAAAGCGTACATGCCCTGCGTGATACCCGTCTGGCTTGATGGTGTCCTTTTCTACAATAATCTTCGAGTGCCACATGTGCTGAGCTTAATACTTGTATGGGATGCCATCATCCTAAAAATCTGCCTTGTAGTGACTCATTTTGGAAACCTGCGGTATGACCTGATTCCTGATTTCCTGTCTCATAACTCTGATGGGAACATAAGGGTATATGCCTCTTAACCCGATTAACACCAAGTGAGAAGCGTTCCTAGATCTTATGATTAACTCGTCAATAGGGAACCATGCGAACATCCATTGGACCTAATCCTCAGTAAAATTGTCTAAAAACTTCACCCATTTTGTAGCACTCTCTGGTTGAGAAAACCTGTCGGGGATATAGGTCATTCTCTTAGGGTGATGGAAGGCTATATGATCATTCCACAACCTTCGTGGAAACTCTTGGCGGTATTGACCTCTCTGGAGATGTTCCAATACCCAAACCTGTAGCAGCAGATTACAACCCTCTAAGTGCTTGAACCCCTCCTGGCAGCGGTCCAAGTCCCGATATATGTCAGTTATGATCATAGGGACAATGGTATATGTTTTCCCCTCAATTACCTCCATCAAAGGTTTGGCTACCATAGCCAGTCTGGTATGAATTGTGTCCCCTTGCATTAGAAATACTATCATACCCAAGAAGCAGACGATGAACACAAAAACCCGGTGGTGAATACAACCCAAGGAAGCGATAGAGATCTCATCTAGGAATATATGATAGGATTTTCTATGACCGTATCGTTCATAGAGGTAGTCAAAGGGTATGTAGGATTTCTTCAGGCACTCCAAATCATCGTTCTTTTTCAAACTCGTGATTATGAAAAATTCCCTAGCGGTATGATTTTCTAGACCCAATAAACCGAGACTGTCAGAGGTAGTCCATCAAAACCCCTTTTTTCTTCCAAGAGCGGGGTCATTTCTATATTTCCAAAGCGAAACATGGATCTTTCTCTGTCCCATTCATTGATTAGTTCCATATCAATCTTGTGTATCTCCAGATGCTCGGCCTTAGGCTCATGAATCCTTTTGCGCAGTTTGTTAAATTTCACTTGGGCTTTAGCAGCTTCGTCTATGACCCTATTTCCTTGACTGATTCTCGGCTCATCTAACCCTGCTATGCTCTCTTCCAACCATGATAGGTAATAGCGTACATGCCCTGCGTGATACCCGTCTGGCTTGATGGTGTCCTTTTCTACAATAATCTTCGAGTGCCACATGTGCTGAGCTTTACAATTGTATGGGATGTAGTCATCCTAAAAATCTGCCTTGTAGTGACTCATATTTCCAACTCGCGGTATGCCTTGATTCCTGCCTGCCTGTCTCATAACTCTGATGGGAACATAAGGGTATATGCCTCTTAACCCGATTAACACCAAGTGTGGAGTGTTCCTAGATCTGATGATGAACTCGTCAGTAGGGAACCATGCAAACATCCATTGGACCTGATCCTCAGTAAAATTGTCGAAAAACTTCACCCATTCTGTAACCCTATCTGGTTGAGCAAACCTGTCGGGGATATAGGTCATTCTCTTATGGTGATGGAAGGGTATATGATCATTCCATAGCCTTCGTGGAAACTCTTTGCGGTATTGACCTCTCTGGAGATGTTCCAATAACCAAACCTGTAGCAGAAGATTACAACCCTCGAAGTGTTTGAACCCCTTCTGGTAGCGGTCCAAGTCCCGATATATGTCAGCTATGATCATAAGGACAAAGGTATATGTTTTCCCCTCAATTACCTCTATCAAAGTTTTGGCTCCCCTAGCCAGTCTGGTATGAATTCCTTCCCCTTGCATTAGAAATACTATCATACCCAAGAAGCAGACGATGAACACAAAAACCCGGTGGTGAATACAACCCAAGGAAGCGATAGAGAATTCATCAAGGAATATACGATAGGATTTTCTATGACCGTATCGTTCATAAAGGTAGTCAAAGGGTATGTAGGATTTCTTCAGGCACTCCAAATCGTTGTTATTTTTCAAACTCATGATTTTCAAAAATTCCCTAGCGGTACGGTTTTCTGGAACCAATAAACCGGGACTGTCCCAAGGTAGTCCAGCAAATCCCCCTATTTCTTCCAAGAGTGGGGTCATTTCTATGTTTCCAAAGTGAAACATGGATCTTTATCCTTCCCATTCATTGATTAGTTCCATATCAGTCTTGTGTATCTCCATATGCTCGGCCTTGGACTCATGAATCCTCTTGCACAGTTTGTTATATTTCACTTGGGATTTAGCAACTTCGTCTATGACCCTATTTCCTCGACCGATTCCCGACTCAATTATCCCTGCTATTCTCTCTTCCAACCATGATAGGTAAAAGTGTACATGCCCTGCGTGATACCCGTATGGCTTGATGGTGTCCTTTTCTACAATAATCTTCGAGTGCCACATGTGCTGAGCTTCACACTTGTATGGGATGTCATCATCCTGAAATCTTCTTGTAGTGACTCATTTTGGCAACCCGCGGTATGACCTGATTCCTGCCTGCCTGTCTCATAACTCTGATGGGAACATAAGTGTATATGCCTCTTAACCCGATTAACACCAAGTGAGGAGCGTTCCTAGATCTGATGATGAACTCGTTAGTAGGGAACCATGCGAACATCCATTGGACCTGATCCTCAGTAAAATTGTCGAAACACTTCACCCATTTTGTAGCACTCTCTGGTAGAGCAAACCCGTCGGGGATATAGGTCATTCTCTTAGGGTGATGGAAGGCTATACAATCATTCCACAACCTTCGTGGAAACTCTTGACGGTATTGACCTCTATGGAGATATTCCAATAACCAAACCTCTAGCAGCAAATTACAACCCTCGAAGTGTTTGAACCTTTTCTGGTAGCGGTCCAAGTCCCTATATATGTGAGCTATGATCATAGGGATAATGGTATATGTTTTCCCCTCCATTACCTCCATCAAAGTTTTGGCTACCATAGCCAGTCTGGTATGAATTGTGTCCCCTTTGCATTAAAAATACTATCATACCCAAGAAGCAGACGATGAGCACAAAAACTCGGTGGTGAATACAACCCAAGAAAGTGATAGAGAATTCATCATGGAATATACGATAGGATTTTCTATGACTGTATCATTCATAGAGGTAGTGAAAGGGTATGTAGGATTTCTTCAAGCACTCCAAATCGTCGTTCTTTTTCAAACTCATCATTTTCAAAAATCCCCTAACGGTACTGTTTTCTGGCACCAATAAACCGGGACTGTCCCAGGGTAGTCCAGCAAATCCCCATATTTCTTCCAAGAGCGGGGTCATTTCTATGTTTCCAAAGTGAAACATGGATCTTTCTCTGTCCCATTCATTAATTAGTTCCATATCAGTCTTGTGTATCTCCAGATGCTCGGCCTTGGACTCATGAATCCTTTTGTGCAGTTTGTTATATTTCACTTGAGCTTTAGCAGCTTCGTCTATGACCCTATTTCCTCGACCGATTCCCGGCTCAACTATCCCTGCTATGCTCTTTTCCAACCATGATAGGTAAAAGCTTTCATGCCCTGCGTGATACCCGTCTGGCCAAATGGTGTCCTTTTCTACAATAATCTTCGAGTGCCACATGTGTTGAGCTTCACATTTGTATGGGATGTCGTCATCCTTAAAATCTGCCTTATAGTGACTCATTTTGGCAACCCGCGGTATAACCTGATTCCTGCCTGCCTGTCTCATAACTCTGATGGGAGCATAAAGGGTATATGCCTCTTAACCCGATTAGCACCAAGTGTAGAGCGTTCCTAGATCTGATGATGAAATCGTCAGTAGGGAACCATGCAAACATCTATTAGACCTGATCCTCAGTAAAATTATCAAAAAACTTCACCCATTCTGTAGCACTCTCTGGTTGAGCAAACTCGTCGGGGATATAGGTCATTCTCTTAGGGTGATGGAAGGCTATACGATCATTCCACAGCCTTCGTGGAAACTCATGATGGTATTGACCTCTCTGGAGATGTTCTAATAACCAAACCTGCAGCAGCAGATTACAACCCTCGAAGTGTTTGAACCCCTTCTGGGAGCGGTCCAAGTCCCGATATATGTCAGTTATAATCATAGGGACAATGTTATATGTTTTCCCATCAATTACCTTCATCAAAGTTTTGGCTACCATAGCCAGTCTAGTATGAATTATGTCCCCTTGAATTAGAAATACTATCATACCCAAGAAGCACACGATGAACACAAAAACCCGGTGGTGAATACAACCCAAGGAAGTGATAAAGAATTCATCATGGAATATACGATAGGATTTTCTATGACCGTATCGTTCATAGTGGTAGTCAAAGGGTATGTAGGATTTCTTCAGGCACTCCCAATCATCGTTTTTATTCAAACTCATCATTATCAAAAAGTCCCCTAGCGGTACGATTTTCTGGCACCAATAAATCGGGATTGTCCCAAGGTAGTCCAGCAAATCCCCCTATTTCGTCCAAGAGCGGGGTCATTTCTATGTTTCCAGAGCGAAACACGGATCTTTCTCCGTCCCAGAACATTCTGGGAGCTTCAATCAACATATTATTTGGTTGGAGGTCCAATAAAGAAGGCAAATTTCCCAGGACCCAAAATCCATAAAGGTCGTGATCGCTCCGGACCCCACGGTCAGGCAAGCCAACACTTAATAATTAGTGAAATTTTTACTATAATATTTTGAAATCATGTTTTTTTATTTTCTTAAATAGTAATTATCGAACTTCCAATATGTAAACAATAACATTTTTAGCCAATCTAAATAGTGAATAAATCCCATTGCAAATCCTAGAACCCGATAAAACAAGTGCATGAGCGAACTTCTAAGAATTTATACAGATACTACAATGCATGTACGAAATACAAGTTGGACAAGGAATTCAAAAATAAAAATACAATACATAGAGGAAGACTCTGCCGGCTGCGGGTCATCTCCGGATGATGCAGCTCGTCTAAGTCTCCAAGTCAGCCATATTGTTGTGAAAGTACCTGTGCAATAAAAATGCACAGCAAGTGTAGCATGAGTACGAAAACAACGTGTACTCAGTAAGTATCCTGTCTAACCTCACAGAGGTAGTGACGAGAGGTCGAATTTGACACTCTTTAGAGGTCAATTTAGTATTATCAAGTGAGACACTAGGCATGAATATCATAGGCAATTTAATAAAATCAAGGATAAGAAATATCAACTTCTTTAACATTTAACACTTCAAGTCTCCGTCATTTCGGTTAACAATTTAAGATTCACATGCCAATAAGCAGGAAATAATTACAGAAAGTACGCAACAAATATCATGTGCAAGAAATGTCGAGGGTCGAACGGCATGGACCAACAATAATAAAATGTGCACTGCCGAAGGGTCAAACGGCTCGAACCATAGATGCATCTATTTCCCCCGCTCGCGAACCGATCATGTGACGCGGTCATATATAAATAATAGAGTTATCCTGCTCGCGAATCATACATGCGACTCAGGTACTCATATATACACATATTCACATAATAAATCCGCATTTTTATCAGGAAAACAGTTTCTCAAGGAAATGATAATATTCTCTTTAAATGAACATGAAGATAGTATTTAAATCATTTCTGGAATTCATTTGCCAAGTTTGATAAGGTTTTATATACTACAAATTTATCCGGAATACAATTATGCAAGGAAGAATAATTTCTCTTTCTAAATGATTAAGAAAAGTGAGCTCTAACTTTCTTAGGTATTCAATTACTAGTTTGATCATATTAACAGTTTAATATTACTGGCAAGACCACAAGTACAACAAGTAAGGCATGCTAGTGGGTCCTAGACTACCCGGACACAAGCATAATAGTAGCTACGCACAGACTCCCGTCACCTCGTGCGTACGTAGCCCCCCACAAATAGTAGCACATATTTATTTAGTTCACCTATGGGGACAATTCCCCCTCACAAGGTTAGAAAGGAGACTTACCTCGCTCCGAAATTCCATAACCGGCCTCCAAACCCTTCCCACGACTCCAAATAATTTGCACGGCTCCAAAGCTAGCAAAATAGCGACAAACCAATGAAAATATACTCTAATACGCATAACCATTTAAATTATATAAATTCCTAACTCCGCTAGAAGAATTGACAAAATTGCCCTCGTGCCCGGATTCCGAAATTTCTCGAAGCGCATAGCTTTACTAACTCAACTGCATAATTTACTCTTAATTCCATGCTCAAATTCGTGGTCAAAATTCCAAATTACCAATTCTAGGTCTTTCCCTAAAAATCCTAATTTCCTACTAATTTCCATAATTCCATGTAAGATCACATATTTAACTTAGAAATGGGAAGAAATCACTTACCTAGTGATGCTTGAAGAAAATCCCCTCTTGAAGCTCTCCAAAACCGCCCACACCAAATGAAAATAGGAGAAGAAATGGAAAATTCTCGTTTTTAAAACACCACACTGCTTCCAGCCTTTTCGCACCTGCATTCTCTAGCCCGCACTTGTGCTCCCGCAGGTGCGCCCAAATCCTCTGCACCTGCGGTCTCCTCTTTCCCAGCCTAGCTCTGCATCTGCGCTCCCTTAACCGCATCTGCGCTTCCGCAGGTGCGGAAATAACCTCGCACCTGCGTCCCCCATCCAAGACATCCTTTTCCGGTCCTACGACACAACAGCCGCACCTTCGGCCTGAACCTCACAGGTGCGGTCACACCAGATGACAGCAGCTTCAGCTATTTCTCAAACTCCTAATTCGATATGTTAACCACCCGGAATCAACCTAAAGCCCCCCGGGACCCCGTCCAATTTCTCCAACCTATCCCAAAACATAATGTTGACCTGCTCGAGGCCTCAAATCACATATAATGACATCGAAACAACGAATCGTTCTCCAATTCAAGCTTTATGAACTTTAAATTTCCAACTTCTACATCCGATGCTGAAACCTATCAAATCACGTCCGATTAACCCCAAATTTTGCTCACAAGTCATATTCGACATTACGGACCTTCTCCAACTTTCGGAATCACATTTCGACCCCGATATATAAAATTTTCATTGCCGGTCGGATTTCTCAAAAACCTTCAAATTTCTATCTTTAGCCAAATGACTTCAAAATGACCTACGGACATCCGAATTCACTTCTGATCGCGCTCCCAACTCCAGAATCACCATATGGAGCTACTCCTAGACCCAGAATCCCAAACGGATATCAATATCACTGAAATACACTTCAACCCAGACTTATGAAATTTCTTCTAAAATGCTAACTTCCACAATATGCGCCGAAACGCTCCCGGGTTATCCAAAACCCGTTCCGAACATACGCCCAAGTCCGAAATCATCATACGAACCCGCTGGAACCTTCAAATCCTGATTCGGAGGTCGTTTGCTAAAAAATCCAATCTTAGTCAATTCTTCCAACTTAAGGCTTCCAAAATGAGAACTTTCTTCCCCAATTGACTCCGAACTTCCCGAAATTCAACTCTGACCACGCCTACGAGTCATAACACCTGAAATGAAGCTTCTCATGACCTTAAACTGTTGAACGACGATCTAGAGCTTAAAATGACCGGTCGGGTCGTTACATTCTCTCCCACTTAAACATGTGTTCGTCCTCGAACGTGCTAAGAACTGCTCTGGAGTTATCTGAAGTTACTGTTTAACACCTTGTGTACCTGCCCGTGCTACCACAACCCAGTTGAGCACATTAGCTTGATCAACTCTGAAGATATCCTCTTTTATCCATTCAATAAACTTAGAACCCAGTTCCAAGACCTGAAATTCTCTGCCAGGCCTGCTTCCAATATATAAACACCGTATCAGCTACCACACAAGGTACCAGAACACGACTGCGTACCTTTGCTGAATTAGTCCCATGCACCGCATAATTTACCATCTAACCACAATGACATTCCCTAAACCTTAATAGCCATAATTCCATAAATTTGATGCTCCCAATGCATCTTATGATATACATATACATCCTGCTATAATGCTGACGATACCATCACACGGAGGAGCTGTGTAGAAATTTATAACCAACTGCAGAGTTAACCAAACATTGAATCTCTCTTATTCTTCTTTTTGACTAAAATCATCACCTCATCATGAACCAAGTAATGGTAATTGTCCTATAATATACTTCACATAATCTTATCGCACTGATCCCTGATCCATAAATCTCGTCTCACCCAGTATGAACTGCTTGGTCACCAAATCACTCCAGACACGACCAGAAAGTCTCAGATGATGCCACAGCTCGAATGTGATACAAAGAGAAAATGAACTACGAAAGGAACTACTCGACTCACGTAATTAATATGAACCTTCCTCAGAAAATAGGAAGTAAAACACAAGAAAAATAGATGTAGGGAACCTTACTCAACATCACATTGTTGCGGCGTGCCACCCGATCCAAAATAACATACCCATGGAGGTGTGCCACCCGATCTACACATAAAATTCACATAAGGAGATACACACCGAGCTGAATTTCTCACTACCACAAAATATCGAATATCGGTCACATGCATGCTAAGTGCATAATACCATCTTGGGGAGACTGATAGAGCCATACGCTACAAAATCTAAACACAACTGAGGTGCGATATACAATCTGAATCTCAAGAGCTATTCTGCTCACATAACGCCATCACTATGTTGAATCTCAACACATAAGGAATTATCAATCCGCCTCCACAACTCACACAGCACCACAGAATACTACATGAATGAACGAAGATGGAACAACATCCAATATTCCAACACCCCTCCTTGAGAAGCCCTATGCTGAAATGAACACACCTGACTCACATAGAGCCCACAACCATATTTGAATCCATCCACAACCCTCAAGTCGATTCTACTCGCACTGCACTAGACTGATAGCCTTACTTGGGTCCATATTAACCCACTTCCTCTCATAATACGCAAGAACAACCATCATAGCCGGGACAGACACCCCACAATCCACAACCAAATGAACCGAACGCCTTCCTGGCATTAATTCTCAAATAAGCAATATTACACTTCTGTATACTCAGTCTAAATCTTCAATCCATTAAGTGACTACATGTCACATTCATACGATCTTCCCGTGGTCATGCTCCCACGTCCTTCCACATAAGGTAACAAGTCTGCACATCCATACCACCGACCACACAAACGTTGTAAAACAAGTCAAGAACCCATAACCAGGATGCAAAGCCTCTTTCATCAAACACCGATCTCAGGTGACACTGAAGACAACACCAGCTTACTCTAAACATTCAAATCCCTTTTTCTTGCTCATCCGAGCTCATGACATCCTTTTAACATCAAACCGCAATCTTGATCCTTACTTCCAATTCCATACTGCTTACTGCAGCTGACATGCCAATATGAAATAGCGCAAGAATTCCATCATAAATCCTTAACCACTAATCGGGTAAACACTCCATCATACAGAAACCTTTTACTTACCTCAATTCAAGAGAATCATAACAACACACGAGTGAATTCTAATAATCACAAAACAGACAAATCCTCAAGGAATAGTCTATACCACCATAATCCTTTCGGGATCCGCCTACACCTGACAAGCCATAATACTTGAATGCTTCCCAATAAAATCCATTATGGCGGTCGACAAGCCTCGCACACACCGGCACAAACCACGTGCATAACTTGATCACACTGTAGGAACTGATCACTGCCGTACATGTGCCATTTCAACCATGGCTAACCAATCTATCTTCTTTTAATTATCCTTATTTGCCTCAGAAATAACAGTAACCCCCATTCAACACCTAATAGACTCAATCCTCACTCATCCCGAGTGTCTTTGATTCACGATACCATGCTGTCTCAATCCCACAAACCGTCTCACACCCTCTTGGTGTGCATTCACATCATCAACTGATATACCCATTCCGATAACCCTTCTATGAAACTGAAGTCATTCCTCCCATCTATGAACCCAATTTCTACTCTACACGCCGAAGATAACGTAGAACACTCCATTCATTTTCTCTTTCCTAGAAATTACGCTGCCAAAGCTCGATTCTTAATAATACTACTGCCTGAACCCTTTAAACACTGCATTCTTAACTTTGAATTCATTAGGACCACCATTGTGAGTCACCCACTCTGACTTGGCCCAGAATAGAATAAACTCCAAGGCTCCTCTAGCACACGAACACCCTTTCAATGAAGCACTTAACTGAGTCACTACCCTTACAACTTACCTTAAGCACAAATTCTGAGTCTTCCAAAGCCTAACCCTGGTCCAATAGGGCCAACTTGCACGCATTTATCAGATCTCATACGCAATCCCCATTTTACTCTTCTCTTCTTAGCTGCAATAACTTTCCAATACGTCGATAATTCGCAACCCCATGGGGAGAAAATCTTGCAACCCGAATGCAGGCGGTGGGACTCTCCCACTTAGCTTGAAGTTACTCCTTGCACTCTAGACCCCCACCGAAATCCTTTCTCCCTTGCGGTCATGATCTTGCTCAACCAATCTGTCAATTTCTTCTAAGTCCTCCTCTTAGCATTTCATGAGTACTCAAACTCTCTAGCATCATTCACGTATTCAGCCTCCTACCGAATAGCCACTAGAATTCCTCGCAGAAACTTGCCAACCACACGACCACTAACCTGCCCACAGGAGATAACACACCTGTGGAAATTACCAACTGACACCTTCCAACGCCGTTGCACCGCATAATCTCTACGACATCAATACCCCACTCTACGCCTTTCTTCATTTACCAACTTTACTAGTCCGTCCGCTCCTCATGGACATCTATTAAATGTGCGACAATATCTTCAACTTCGCCGCCATATTGCATCTTTCTTCATCCCTAGCAACTCCTCTCTGTTGTATCCATCCTTCGCCGAAATAACCAACATTTCAATTTAAGCCCGTGGACCCAATCATCGTCCATGAAAATCCTCAAATCACTCCCAACTTCTCCTCAAGATAGGCAGCTATCTTACCACTGAACTCATATGCTACGCTGCCACTCTCCCACTTTAGTTAAACTCACTCCTTTAAGCAACTACCTGACTTCCGCTTCTTACACCTGGCCTCATAGAAATGGAACCAATGCCTAACACTTCTCACATGCCTTCCTTCATTGAATGTCGCCCAGTTGCTACCTTAATTCAATATCATTATCTGTAGCTCTTAAGCCAGTAGATCACCACACTTTGAACCTTGCCGAGATCATCTTTCTCGAGTCGCCTGCATTAGGAATACTCATTCAATACTGAACCTCCGCACACCACGATCTCTGACAGTCTCTTCTTCAATACTTCTTCACAATACTCAAACCCCATGCAACCGAAAGAACTATAGCATCGGCGAACTTAACACATCTTATTCTATCAAAGACGACGATATCACATCACATGCGAATATTCCATCTCACTTGAAAGCACCAAGTCTTACTACTTTGTCAACCCAAATCTGACCATTTATAATCCAATTGCCTTTCCTCCGCCAGAACTAAACCACTGAGATATTGAAATCACACTCCGAGAAGACCTCCCCTCAAATCATTCATTGCCCCGAAATATGGGCAAGCACCCCACCATCACATCAACATCACGCGATAACCAATCGTAAGCATCATAATAACCTAAGAATAGCCTTAAAGCTCTCAGAAACACAGCTATTGAGATGAAACTACATAATATCCTTCTGGGGGGCAACAACAACAACCCCAATCATCTTCGCATGTAAAACATCACGCACCATATCCGTACAACCATTTAAATTCCTCAAATTCCAGATTCATAGAAAGCGCTCTGCGACGCGTAAAATTGAGTAGGAAGAAACATAGGCATAAGCCTTAAAGGAATCAAATCGCAGGACGAGGAAATGAAGAAGGGAAGTACTCCTAACAGCCCTGTAGCCTCTCGAAGATAAGTACAGACGTCTCCGAACCGATCTGCAAGACTCTACTAGACTTGCTCATGGATCTTGAAACCTAAGGGAACCTAGTGCTCTGATACCAAGTTGTCACAACTCAAAATCCATAAAGGTCGTGATGGCTTTGGACCCCACGGTCAGACAAGCCAACACTTAATAATTAGTGAAATCTTTACTATAATATTTTGAAATCATTCCTTTTTATTTTCTTAAATAGTAATTATCGAACTTCCAATAAGTAAACAATAACATCTTTAGCAAATTTAAATAGTGAATAAATCCCTTTCCTAGAACCCGGTATCACAAGTGCATGAGCGAACTTCTAAAAATTTATAAAGATACTACAATGCATGTCCGAAATACAAGTTGGACAAGGAATTGAAAAATGAAAATACAACACATAGAGGAAGACTCTGTCGGTTGCGGGTCGTCTCCGGATGATGCAGCTCGTCTAAGTCTCCAAGTCAGCCATATTGTTGTGAAAGTACCTGTGCAATAAAAATAAGTGTAGCATGAGTACGAAAACAACGTAAGTATCCCGCCTAACCTCATAGAGGTAGTGACGAGAGGTCGAATTTGACACTTGCTAGAGGTCAATTTAGTATGATCAAGTGAGACACTAGGCAAGAATATCATAGGAAATTTAATAAAATCAGGGATAAGAAATATCAACTTCTTTCACATTTAACACTTTAAGTCTCCGTCATTTCAGTTAACAATTTAAGATTCACAGGCCAATAAGCAGGAAATAATTACATAAAGTACGCAACAAATATCATGTGCAAGAAATGTCGAGGGTCGAACGACGCGGACCAACAATAATAAAATATGCACTGCCGAAGAGTCGAACGGCTCGAACCATAGATGCATCTATTTCCCCCGCTCGCGAATCGATCATGCGACGCGGTCATATATAAATAATAGAGTTATCCTGCTCGCAAATCATACATGCGACTCAGGTACTCATATATACACATATTCACATAATAAATCCGCATTTTTATCAGGAAAATAGTTTCTCAAGGAAATGATAAAATTCTCTTTAAATGAACATGAAGATAGTATTTAAATCATTTCTGGAAATTCATTTGCCAAGTTTGATAAGGTTTTATATATTACAAATTTATCCGGAATACACATATGCAAGGAAGAATAATTTCTCTTTCTAAATGATTAAGAAAAGTGATCTCTAACCTTCTTAGGTATTTAATTACTAGTTTGATCATATTAACAGTCTAATATTACTGGAAAGATCACAAGTACAACAAGTAAGGCATGCTAGTGGGTCCTAGACTACCCGGACACAAACATAATAGTAGCTACGCACGGACTCTCGTCACCTCGTGCGTACGTAGCCCCCCACAAATAGTAGCACATATTTATTTAGTTCACCTATGGGGACAACTCCCCCTCACAAGATTAGAAAAGAGACTTACCTCGCTCCGAAATTCCATAACCGGCCTCCAAACCCTTCCGACGACTCCAAATAGTTTGCACGGCTCCAAAGCTAGAAATATAATGGCAACCCAATAAAAATATACTCTAATACGCATAACCATTTAAATTATATAAATTCCTAACTCCGCTAGAAGAATATACAAAATTGCCCTCGGGCCCACGTGCCCGGATTCCGAAATTTCTCGAAGTGCATAGCTTTACTAACTCAACTACATAATTTACTCTTAATTCCATTCTAAAATTCATGTTCAAAATTCCAAATTACCAATTCTAGGTCTTTCCCTAAAATCCCAATTTCCTACTAATTTCCATGTCTAATTCCATGTAAGATCACATATTTAACTTAGAAATGGGAAGAAATCACTTACCTAGTGATGCTTGAAGAAAATCCCTTCTTGAAGCTCTCCAAAACCGCCCACACCAAATGAAAATAGGAGAAGAAATGGCAAATTTTCGTTTTTAAAACACCACACTGCCTCCAGCCTTTTCGGACTTGTGATCTCTAGCCCGCACATGCGCTCCTGCAGGTGCGCCCAAATCCTCCGCACCTTCGATCTCTTCTTTCCCAGCCTGGCTCCGAACCTGCGCTCCCTTAACCGCATATGTGCTTCCGCAGGTGCGAAAATAACCTCGCACCTGCGTCCCCCAACCAAGCCACCCTTTTCCGCTCCTGCGACACAACAACCGCACCTGCGGCCTGAACCTCATAGGTGTGGTCACACCAGATGACAACAACTTCAGCTATTTCTCAAACTCCTAATTCGATCTGTTAACCGCCCGGAATCCATCTGAGGCCCCCCGGGACCCCGTCCAATTGCACCAACCTATCCCAAAACATAATGCAGACCTGCTCGAGGCCTCAAATCACATCAAATGACATCTAAACAACGAATCGCTCTCAAATTCAAGCTTTATGAACTTTGAAATTTCCAACTTCTACATCCGATGCCGAAACCTATCAAATCACGTTTGATTGACCCCAAATTTTGCACACAAGTCATATTCGATATTACGGACCTGCTCCAACTTTAGGAATTATATTTCGACCCTGATATCAAAATTTCCACTGTGGTCGGATTTCTCAAAAACCTTCAAATTTCTATCTTTAGCCAAATAACTTCAAAATGACCTACGAACATCCGAATTCACTTATGATCACGCTCCCAACTTCAGAATCACCATACGGAGCTATTCCCAGACTCAGAATACCAAACGGATATCAATATCACTGAAATGCACTTCAACTCAGACTTATGAAATTTCTTCTAAAATGCCAACTTCCACAATATGCGCTGAAACGCTCCTGGTTTATCCAAAACCCATTCTGAACATACTCCCAAGTCCGAAATCATCATACGAACCCGCTGGAACCTTCAAATCCTAATTCGGAGGTTGTTTACTCAAAAATCCAATCTTAGTCAATTCTTCCAACTTAAGGCTTCCAAAATGAGAACTTTCTTTCCCAATTGACTCCGAACTTCCCAAAATTCAACTCCGACCACGCCTACGAGTCATAACACCTGAAATGAAGCTTCTCATGACCTCAAGCTGTTGAACGACGATCTAGATCTCAAAACGACCGGTCAGGTCGTTATAAGAGTAAGGTTTCTATAGAGGTCTAGACTGGTACCCTCAAGCAGACGACTTGAGGGGGAAAGGCACGGAACCGTCGACTGCACCGCTGATCGACTAGTTTTACCGCAAATAAGCCTTTCCAAATTTAAAGGTGATATATAGGAAGAGCGCAAACACTCATCAAGCGTTGTTATGGTATTGATTATGCACGAGTGGAATATGATGTTGAGCATGATTTATGCAACAGTAAATAGCATGTTGTCACGTATTTGCACGTTAAAAATGGTAAATGCGGTATTTAATAATTGAAAGGCGTTTAAGAAAGTAAACAAGGAGACAAGTCAGTTTCCATGGAAAAGAGAAATCGTAAATGCTTGAAAATAAATTCACATAAAGGGAGAGGGATAGGGTGCGCACGTATTAACATAATTGAAGCATGATTAAAGACTAATTCACAAAAAACCAAGTTCGTTATGGTAAGAGCCTAAGGGTTATCCCCTACAGAATCGCCATGTTGTCGCATCCCCTTTTTCCTCGCGGAATCCGGGTTTTGACATTTTTTGGGACAACTCCCTTACCTTTGGGATGGGGTATGGGATTTGAAGAGTCGCCACCTAACGGATTAAGGTGCTTTAAGGCACTTGGAGTAATTAACTCATGAAACTAGTTTGAATCACCATAGATCGGGTAAGGGCTCGAAATTACCTTGAGGGGAAGGTGTTAGGCACCCCTCGAGGTCCACAACGGTGGGTCCCGACCAAACTCAATTAAGCGAATTAGTATTTAAAGAAAAATAAAGCAATTTAGGCAACTATTACTTTAAAACATGAATTAAAAGGGGCCTAAGTGTTTTAGCCTATAGGATCATTTCCATGCAATACTTGGTAACTTTCCCCAAGTTGGGGTATTACACATAGTATTAGCGCACAGGTCATCATCTCCTTTACTACCCAATTACTATCTTTCAGTTATTACCTAAGCGTTCTAATAACTCTAACTCGCGCCTTATGCGTGCACTACTCGTCCCTTACCTATGGTCCTGGAGGTATTTAGGACCTCTATTTTTGGATAGTTCTAGACTCACCTATGTTTCTTAAAATGAAAAAGATAGGCGACAGACAAAAATCAGATAGGACTATCATAGAAGAGAAAATAAAGACTCATGTTAACCTCCACAAATAGTCAGCAAATGCACACAGTTCAATCAGCAAATTTCATTAATTTAGGACCTTATAGGCAGGATATCTAGATGAGCATAAACAGAATGTAAGATAACAGTTTTATTAAAGTGATCAACGATACCTATTAGTTTGCCTACTGATTTTAGTTCTTGAATATGGGCATATTTCAAGAAGCAAGAGATCACAGTTTTTAGACCCAGAATTCTTAATAACCCTACAAGTTTGCATAAGTGATAACCAGAGCAGAATCCTATAGGCATGGTATCTGAAACTGTTAGTTATAGACCATAGCTTATAAATGAGTTACTGATTTTAACAGACAGTTTTTATCTCTTTAGATCCTATAAGCATGCTTTCTAATTTAGAGAATTAGTTAACTCATATAGGCATGATTTCTAAGTGCTGAAACTGATTGCAAGCATGATCTCTAAATTTACCAACTGATTTTACTCTATAGGCATAATTTCTACTAATTCAAACCCTATAGATATGATTTCTAGGTGTGGAAACTGATTTGTTTATTTCCTATAGACATGGTACCTAAATTGCAGAAAAACTGGTTTTATATCCCCTATAGGCATGATGTATGAGTTGAAGAAGACTGATTTTTATATATACTATAGGCATGATATCTAAGTTGAAGAAAACTGATTTTTTATATCTCTTGTAGGCATGGAACCTATGTGGGAAAAAACTTTAAACAAATTTCCAGGCAAGTTCAATAATTTACACAAAGAAGATCCTATATACATGATCTCTAATGCACGTTGAGATTGAGAATATGCGTAGAACATGGATTCTTAATGCAGAATTAACAGAACAACCTATAGGCAAGATTTCTAGTATGCCAAAAGTATAAAAATTCATAATCCCAAACAGTCAAAAGGAAATCCTATAGACAGGATCACTAGTAGTATGCACATAAGGAATCATCACAATGGACCTATACGCAGGATTTCTATCCAAGTTTGAACAAAGATATATAGAAACTGCCCCAGCTTTTACTAATAACCCCAGATCTGTTTATTACAGAGATTATTACATTATTACAGCCCAGTAATGAATAAATTACATAATATTATCCACTACACTATAGGGAGCCTTAGAATACCCAATATTATCCAGGAAACCAGGCCTTCAAGCAAAGCAAGTCTGAAGTACACAGGTGGTCCATCCAGGATGCACAAAATTGGGCTTCTGGTGTGTCAAAGTTCCCAAGGGCCTCAGGGACCCCGGGCTATGCCCACACCAGAACCTTTCTTAGAGAAATAGTTTGTAAAGATTGGAAGATCATCCCCAATGTATCAGTGTTCGGAGGAGTCTCAAGGACCCTAGGCAGTGCTCACATTAGGGGTGGTAGGAACCTAGATAACTAAGAGTAGAAGTTTGAAAATAGTATATAAGGGGTAGGGGACAGTTTTAGAATACAGTTTGATCTTTCAGGAGCAAACAGAAATAGAACTCCACCTAGAACAAACAGAATCCAAACGGATTGGTATTAAACCGGACATAAATATTGTACCAGTAATTAAAGAAATCACAAAAAGAGTAGGGACACTTGAATTACAGACAGAACTGACCACACATGCTTGCAATATCTAAACATTCAGGATAGGGAACACATAACTGAATCAAACAAGGTTTCACATTACTGAAGATTACTTAGTTATTAATTATCACTAGGTGAGACCATATACGCATGTATTAAATAGAAACATGCTGAAGTTTGCAATAAATAACCAAACAAACACATAGAGCAGGACGAGGTAGCAGGAACTAAAGCATACTAGTCTAGAAAGAAGTAAACAACAATCATGGATCATACATAAACATGCTAAGGTTGAAGTAAAATAACCACACAAGCACATAGAACATAGTAGGTTAACAGGAATTAAGGCATGCCAGTTGAGAAAGAGATAGACAGGAATCATGTATCAAACAGAAGCATGTTGAGTTCTGTAATAAACTGACTACATAAACATATAGAATAGAACAAGATAACAGGAATTAAGGCATGCCAGTTGAGAAAGAGATAGACAGGAATCATGTATCAAACAGAAGCATGTTGAGTTCTGTAATAAACTGACTACATAAACATATAGAATAGAACAAGATAACAGGAATTAAGGCATACCAGTTAGGAAAAAAGTAAACAGGAATGTGATGGCAATTTGAATCCAAGAGTCTAGCATTGGCTTTCAGCCGGCTAGACCGTGCAGCAAATCAGAGTGATAGAAATAGCTCAAGTTGTGAGAGAACAGACAACTTTGAGAGATTTTAAAAGTTGCTCAGTCGTGTGAGTGTAAGTGTATAAGTGTAGGTGTGTGTAAGTGTGAGTGTAAGTCTGTTAGCGTGAGCTTAGTGTTTTTGAAATCAGAATAATGAAAGGTTTATGTAGCATACAATAGAGCAAAAAAATAAGGTAGGAAATCAATTGTATACCAATAAGGTATGAAGACCAATTAATCAATCAATTAGGGTTAATCACCAATCAATTAATAGGACAGAATCACATAAGTATCACTTAAATTAAGGAGAATCTCACACGGAATAAATCAACAGACAAGATTGAGGTTAAATAAGGTAAGCAGTACGTTCAGAGATCAATCAAAGCACATAAATAAGACTAGTAAAGGAATTAAGGAAAGTAGTACCAGTTATTAGTCACACATAAGGAAAGAATAGGTAAAAATCTGTTAAGAAAATATCGGTATTAAAGGAAACTATAATTTCAAACCCTAATTAGGCAAGTAAATCTATTAATCACTTTAGTTGACAAAGCCAAAGATAAAGGCAGGAACAGTGAAATAAATAGTCGATTTAACTGAAACCCTAAGGCATAAAGACATAGAGATGAAACTCACGTAAAAATCAGTCAAAATAGTACGGAAGAAAATCAGAGTTAGACATTTAAACATTCTAAACATTTTTGCAAAAAACTCTTTAAAAATCGAAACCCTGGCTTTTTAGGGAAAAATGAAATAGGTTGACAATAGTAGTAAAATTGAAAAAATCTTAAAGGAAAAATACCAAAAGAACTCAAAACACTTCAGACTTAAAAAGAATTAATGGATTCAACCAGAAATAACTAAGTTTATACAAAAAAATAAACAGAGGTGAAAAATCTGGTTTGAACTAGAGATTTGAAGCCATAAAAACACAAAAGTGATAGTACTCACAAACATGGTGAACACAGACGGATTAGTCGAGAAAATGAGACTCTGAACCTGACTTGGTTCGAGTCTTTTAGAGATTCCATCAAGTAACATGAAAATCGAACAACCAGTAGAGATAGGAGGTCGGATAGGGCCTGAAATTGAAGAGAGAACCTGTGAATCTAAGGGGTTTCAGTGACGGTGGGCTAGGGTTAGAAGAAGGGTGAGAGAGGAGAGTAGAGGGGGGTTTCAAGGGCGACGGAGTTGGGAAAATGGGGTAGGGTTTGGGTTGTTTGGTGTATTAAAACGGAAAATGAATCCTGGACCATTGATCTTCTGAAATCAACGGCCAAGATTGATTTAGGCTGGGCGGGTTATGGGATATTGGATCAGGGTTATTGGGTTAATAATTGGGCTAGGTAATTGGGTCCGAAAAATTAATTGAAAGGGGTTGTATTTTAAATACCCATTTAATTTAATAAAATAATTTATAAAATAATTAATAAATTATAAAAAATTATATTTGTGTATAAAAAATATTTAAAATAATTACATAATATTATAAAAATATAAAAAGTTATTTTCATGTAAAATAAAGTAATTATGCATACATGAGCTACTATTGTAAAGTTATTGCAATTATAACCTACAAATGTAAATATAATTATGCATAAAATAATTAGAACTTAATATAAATATAAAATGATAAATTTAAGCAATAAAATTATTGTAAAATCATTTTTGATGCAATTAGTAATTATTTAGATAATAAAATAATAGAATAAATTAATTAAAAATCTTTTAAAATCACAAAAAATTATGAAAAAGTAGTAATTGATGCTCATGCATTGTTTTGAAAGTATATATGCATTTTGAAAATAATATAGTTAAAAATTGGGAATCAACACTTCCTGCTAGTATCTCGTCCAGGCCTTTACCCAACCTCTTCAGAGTAGTCAGTGGACATACATTGATACTTGAATCCCCGTCTATTAGGACCCTGGCGATGAACGTGTCCTCAAATTTGTACTGTGATGTGTAGTTCCCTATTATGACATAGTCCTTCTGGTGGCATCTCGTCTTCATGAAAAGTGATTTTGTGTCTTTCCAATACCTGCCTGACCATGTTGGCCATTTCCCCACTAGTGGTGTTGGTGGGTACATAAGCTTCACTCAGCACCTTCATCAGGGCATTCTGGTGTGTCTCGGAGTTTTGCAGCAGTGATAACATGGATATCTGAGCGGGAGTTTTGTTCAAAAGGTCAACCACAGAGTATTCTCTCACTTGCACTTTTCTCCAAAGGTCGTCAGGGCAAGTTTCAATGATAGGAGGCTTAGATGCAGCTTCTTTGCTTGTTCCTCCCAAGTGCTCAGGTGTATAAACCCTGCCAGTTCTAGTCATGCCTTGTGTTGTACCTGTTTCTTCCATGTTCGCTTTTCCTTTCCTTTTTGCTTCCGCAACATAATCCCATGGTATAGTATCAGACTTGTAAGATGGCATCGCTGCTACCATCACAGTGAAGGGTGTTGTTACCTCAACTTCAAATGGTGTTGGTGCAGTTACCTCGACTTCAAATGGTTCTTGGGTTTGTACCACAATGGGTGTGAGGGTGACCGAAGCTTTTTAGGATCACCTGCCTCCCGAATAAGCCCAATTGAACCCTCTAGATCCAATTCTTCATCGTTCTCTATCACATTCACTCCCTCACCTCTGTGATTTGGGAGAGGATTGTTACGAACATTAGGTGCGGCGTCTTTTGCCTGTATGACCTTGTTGTCGATCAGTGTCTGAATCTTGTCCTTCAAAGTGTGTCACTCATCAATGGTATGGCCATTCATGCTCGAGTGATAGGAACATGTCTTGTTTGGGTTAATCCATTAAGAAGAGTTTTCCATAAAAATGACAAGGATGGGAGTGACATAACCAGCAGCTCTCCCATACAATTGGTCTATGGGTTCAGCAATTGGAGTGTATTGCTTGGGTGGTATGTGGTTGAAGTTTGGTCTTGGTCTTTGGTAATTTTGGTGGGCGGGTGGTGGTGAGTGATAATATGTGAGTTGGGTGTTATAGGTGTGGTAGGTGGTAGCAGGTTGTTGGTACCTGGGGGGTGAAGGCTGGTATGTGGGTTGAGGTGTTTGGTATGTGAGAGGGGACTTTGGACCTTGGGCTACCATCATAGCACCTACATCTTTATTCTTTGAGATACCTCCTGATTACAGAGCTTTATTTGTGGCCTGCAGGGCTTCAAAATTCGTCACCATTCCACTCTTAATTCCTTCCTCTATTATTTCTCCCAGCTTGATGATGTCAGAAAATTTATGATGTCAGGAGGTGTGAGAGGTTGGCCATGGATAGTTTGAGAAGAGGTCGAGGTAGGCCTAAGAAGTACTGGGGAGAGGTGATTAGGTAGGACATGGCGCTGCTTCAGCTCACTGAGGACATGACCGTTGATAGAAGGGTGTGGAGGTCGAGGATTAAGGTAGAAGGTTAGTAGGTAGTTTATAGTTTTTCACCGATGGTCTTAGTAGCATGCATGTCCCTTCATATTCTTAGATTTTATTACGTTATGTGGTTTTGTTCGCCTCAGGTATTGTATTCCCTGTTGCTATTATTTAGTACTACTTATCCTTTATCTTTCCCTTTACTTTTCTCTTCCATATTTCTTCCTTCCTTACTTTCCTCTTCTTCTTCTTGCCTTCCTGAGCTGAGGGTCTATTAGAAGCAGTCTCTCTACTTGCATTAGGTAGGGGTAAGGTCTGTGTACAGACTACCCTCCCAAGACCCCACTTATTGGGATCAAACTGGGTTTGTTGTTGTTGTAATAACCATAAACTTTTCAACGTACTGCGGGTCTTGAGCTCTGACGAAGAACTTATTCATATGTTCTTCTTCAAGTGTTGACCTCACTTTCGCAGCTACAGATCTCCATCGAGTAGCATACTCGCAGAAGGTTTCCGTTGGTTTCTTCTTGAGATTTTGAATGCAGAAAACGTCTAGTGCATTTTTTTGTATTAAACCTGAATCGGTCCATGAAGTCTGACGCCATGCTCACGCAGTTAACCCACTTCTTCGGGTTCTGACTGATGTACCAAGACAAAGCGTCTCCGGTGAGGCTTCTCATGAATAACTTTATGTGGATCTGTTCATCTTTGCCCACTCATACAAGTTTGTCACAATATGTTCTTAGATGTACTTTCGGATCACCATTTCCATCGAACATTTTGAACTTAGGAGATTTGTAACCCCCCGGTAGTTCTACATCTGGTTGAATGCACAAGTCCTCATAATTCAAACCTTCAATTCCCTTACCACCTTCAACGCTTTGAACCCTGCCAGTGAGCTTCTTGAGTTCGTATGTCCTATTCTTGATGAACAGATCCTTCTTTGTTGATTCTGATATAAATAGGGTTTGTTGTGGGGTGTGGGGTGTGGGGTAATGTTTCCACATATATGGGATTGCTTTAATGAATTTCGAGAATCTGGGCATAAGAGTGGTCATTGGTTGAGTTTTGAGGATCAAGAGTAGGTTGGGGTGCATTCTGAGGGGTGTGACAAGTAGTGGCTTATGGGTATTGAGTTGGATGATGATGGTGTTGTTGAGTAGTAGGTACTGGTGGAGTTTTATGATTCTGAGGAGGTGTGGTGTATTGATGTGGTGCGGGAGGATTCGCCGGTGGATTTTGGTTCTGTGTGCTTTAGGGTGGTGCCGATTTTTGGGAATTTGGATTTTGTTGGTTAATATCAGGGACGTTTAGGATGAGGCAAAGGTTTTCCAAGTTTCAGACCTGCTCAAGTTCTCCTTGTAACTCTATGATTTTATGTTCCAGGCGTAAGACCAATTCGTTTTGTGCCGGAGTACTTCGGCCATCTGAAGTTTCAACGTTTCTACATTGTCTTTTCTGAAACCGCTTAAATCATCCATTTTTCCTTTCCCTTTGCTTCTACCTTTAGGATCACTTGGTGGAGGAGGAGGACCTCTGGATCTAGTGTGATATGCGGATGATTCCAGTATGCACGAACCAACCTTGGGAAATGGGAATAATCAAAAGAAAGAAAAACAAAACAAAGGTAACCAAGTCAGTAAGGATATTGGAATAATGCTCGCAATATTAAACATGTTTTGCAAAATCACATAATAAATCGCTTCCTAATTTTGGGGACCTCGTTGTGCCTGAGGTAGGCCTAAGCGACACATAGACTTGGAGAAAATTGATGCCAATAAAGGAGATGGAGAGCCTCAAACCCTAATTGGTTTCAATCATCTGAAACTCGAACCAAGAGTGCAAATCACTCTTTCTTGAGCATATATAGACGGAATAACGCCAAAGATCAAAGATTCGATACATTTTAGTTCGACCTCAAAAGTGATACTTGCCAAACTTAGGCAAGCACCTAAGTAACACCATAAATGAATGACCAATAGTGAGAGAAGATTAATAAGGTAAGTATATCATATGTAGATTCCATCTCCAGGTTGGAATCTGAGAGGAACTGGGGTATGGCGGCTAGGGTTCATGAAAGAGAAGGGAGTTTAGAGTGTTTTAGGGTCGCTGTGTAGAGTGAATGTGAGGATTAGGGTTCGATGGATAATTAAAAGAGGGGGTTAATCGTGGGTCGTTGATCTCGTAAGATCAACGATAATGATTTTAAAGGGACTGGTTATTTCAAAAGGATCGCGCCTGGATTTTAAAAGGGCTACTTGGATTGGACTGGAAGGTTGGGCTAAAGATTTGGGCCAAATTGGTCCGAAAATTGATTTAAAGTTGAGCTACTATTTAAATACACAAAATTTATCAAATAATAATTTCTAAAAATGCTTAATAAATAAATAAAAATATTATTTATGCACTGAAATGATTAACAATAATAATTTATAATTACCAAAATATAAAATGCTATTTTGGCATATATAATATAAATAAAAAGCAATTATGTATAAGTATAGATTATTACTGCAAAATTGTGCAAATAGCTTTAAAAATACTAATGTAATTATATAAAATAAAGTAAAAATATATGAAACATGTATTATGGATGCAAAATGATAATTTAGGTCATTAATCATCACAAAATAATTGAAAGGAGTAATTAATAAATTATTTAAGTAATTTAAATGCAGGAAAATCAATTCTCAATCTCTAAAATTATGAAAAATTATAGAAAAATGCTTTTATAGATTTGTAAACTAAATAATGATGCAAAATGACGTTTTGAAAGTATTTATATTGTTTGAAAAAATATGAGAGAAAAATTGGGTATCAACAACAGTCCCTGGGTTTCACGGCATTCTTGTTGTCGTATCCAATACTATTTCCCCCCTCTAGTGTTTGAATGTGAAGTATGCGAATTGGAACACTGGAAGTCTTGTTTCATTGGTGGAAATAACTCGTGAACGGTTGAATACTCTTTCGTTCGATGGCAAGTTTTGTCTCCCATTAAGAACTTGCCATCAAGCCAATGACTATTTAACCATCCCATAGTGATTTATGATCTCAATGCCTTGTCATTTAAAGGCCTTAAATTTTCCTATGAGGCTCCCCTCGAAGTATGCTTTCCGTTGGTGCCTCGTTAAAAACCTTGCCAGAAAAACCCAATTAGGACAAACATTAGTTGAAGGGAAAAAGAGTACAACACATACTTTCAATGTAGATAGGATCCATTAGTAGTAATACCTTTTGAGGTGAATCATGTTCCAATTGCTGGACAATTTGACTCCATCTTGATTTTCTAGATTGTACGATCCTTTACCGGTGAAAGGTGAAACCCGGTAAGGGTCTTCCCACGTCAAACCCAGCTTCCAGCTGATTTCACAATTGTTCTAAGTCACTTTCCTCCAAACTTTGAAGTAACGGAGATTGGCCCTTCAATTATAGTATTTTTGCATCCTTTTCTTCTAAGCTACCATCCCCACGTGTGCCAAGTCCTTGCGTTCATCGAGCAGATCCAACTTCACCAGCAATGCCTCATTATTTTCTTCTTCGTTTGCTCAGGAAAACTGTTGTAAAGACCTGACCGGTCGTTTTGAGATCTAGCGCGTCGTTCAGCGGTTGGAAGTCATGAACAGCTTCATTTCAGGTATTATGACTTGCGCGTATGGTCGAAATTGAAATTCGGGAAGTTCAGAGTTAAATTGAAAGGGAAATTCTCATTTCGGAAGCCTTAAGTTGGGAGAATCGACTAAGACTGGGATTTGGACTAAAAGACCTCGGAATCAGGATCTGAAAGTTCCAACAGGTTCGTACGATGATTTAGGACTTGGGCGTATATTCGGATCGGGTTTTGGATAACCCGGGAGCGTTTCGGCGTATATTGTGGAAATCAGCATTTTTGAAGAAATTTCCTAAGTTTGGCTTGAAGAGCATTTCAGATATATTGATGTACGTTTGGGATTTTGAGCCTGGGAATAGCTTCGTATGGTGATTCTGGAGTTGGGAGCACGATCAGAAGTGAATTCGGATGTCCGGAGGTCAGTTTGAAGTCATTTGGCTAAAGATAGAAATTTGAAGGTTTTTGAAGAATCCGGCCGGAAGTGGAAATTTTGATATCGAGGTCGGAATGGGATTCTAGAAGTTGGAGCAGGTCCATAATGTCGCATATGACTTGTGTGCAAAATTTGGGGTCAATCGGATATGATTTGATGGGTTTCGGCGTCGGATGTAGAAGTTTGAAATTCTAAGTTCTTAAAGATTGGATTGGAGAGCGATTCGTCGTTTCGATGTCGTTTGATGTGATTTGGGGCCTCGAGCAAGTCCTTTTCATGTTTTGGGACAGGTTGGTGTAATTGGACGGGGTCCCGGGGGCCTCGGGTGGATTCCGGGTGGTTAACGGATCAAATGTGAAGTTGAAGAAGAGCTGAAGTTGATGTCATCTGGTGTGACCGCACCTGCGAGGCTTTGGCCGCAGGTGCGAGTTATGGGATGGATCTGAGGAGGCCACAGGTGCGAAAGTTTGGGCGCACCAGCGGAAGCGCAGGTGTGAGCAGCAGACCGCACGTGCGGAAATGAGGCCTGGGCAGAATGTTTTTAAACGAGAATCATGTCATTTGTTCTTCAATTTTCATTTGGTATGGGCGAGTTTGAGGAGCTTCAAGGAGAGAATTTCGTCAAGGATCACAAGGTAAGTTTTTTATACTTATTTCCAAGTTACATACAAGGTTATTACATGGATTTGAACATGAAATTTGTGGGCAAATTGGGAAATTTGAAGAAACCCTAGAAATTTGGTAATTTAGATTTTAGCCACGAATTGAGCATGAATATTTGAGTAAATTGTATATTTGAACTAGTAAAGCTACGGGTAGAGTTTAGCTTCGAGAAATTTTGGAATCCGGGCACGTGGGCCCGAGGGCATTATGGTCAATTCATTGAGCGGAGTTGGGAAATTATATAATTTGAATTTGTTGAGAGGATTAGAGTGAATTTTCATTGCTTTGCCCGTTATTTGGTAGTTTTGGGGCGTTGTGCATCAATTGGAGTCGTCGGAAGGGCTTGAAAGCCGGCTATGGAATTTCGGAGCGAGGTAAGTCTCTTTTCTAACTTTGTGAGGGGGAATTGTCCCCATAGGTGAACTAAATGAATACATGATATTAATTGTGGGGGCTACGTACGCACGAGGTGACGGGAGCCCGTGCGTAGCTACTAATATGCTTATGTCCGGGTAGTCTAGGACCCACTAGCATGCCTTACGTGTTGTACATGTGATCTTGCCAATAATATTAGACTAATAATGCTATTTAATTGGTAATTTATCCCCTAAGACGGCTAGAGTGTACCTTTATTAATCATTTATAAAGATAATTGATTCCTCCGTGGATAATTGTGTTCCTGATAAGGTTATATTAATGAATATTATTGAACTTGGCAAATAAATTTCAAACAAAGATCTAAATGCTATTTTCGTGTTCTTTTAAAGAGAATTTTCCACTTTCCTCGGGTAACTGCTCCCTTGATAAAAATGTGGACTTATTATGTGAATATGTGTATCTATGGGTACCTGGGTCGCATGTATGATTCGCGAGCAGGAAAACCCTATATTTATGTATACCGCGTCGCATGATCGATTCGCGAGCGGGGCAGATAGATGCATCTATGGTTCGAGTTATTCGACCCTCGGCAGTGCACAGTTTATTATTGTTGGTCTGCGTCGTTCGACCCTCGGCATTTTGATTGCGCATATTAAATGCTGCGTATTTCCTGTGATTTATACATGATAAATACTGCGTATTCCCTGTGATTTATACATGATAAACACTGCGCATTTCCTGTGACTTATACATGTTTATCGGCTTAAGAAAAAGTTGAAATGCCAGTTTAAATGAAGAAGAAATGATGTGTAAAAGGTGAAATAAGTTTGATGTTTCTTATCCCTGGCTATTAATTGATTTTATATGATACTCATGCCTAGCACCTCACCTAATGATATTTATCCGACTTATAGCAAGTGTCTAATTTGACCTCTCGTCACTACCTCTCTGAGGTTAGGCGGGATACTTACTGAGTGTCACACCCCTTTTTCCTACCCCCAAAAAAGATATGTGTTAGTTATGGATTGTGGGTTAAAGAGTTTTTTCAATTAAAGTGACAAATTTGAATAGGGATTATTTTATTTACAGAGTCGCCACTTGGAATTGATTTTTCAGTGTTCCAAGTCACCTTTTATTTGAATCCCTAGTCGAAGGAAGGTTTGACTCTATTCTTATTGGTCCGCGAAAACAAAGTTCCGGTAAGGAATTTATTGACCGGGGAGAAGGTGTAAGGCATTTCCCGAGTCCCGTGGTTCTAGCACGGTCGCTTTATTGACTTAAAATTTGGCTTGAATTAATTTTGGACAAAACTTTGATTTATATGATTTTAATGTTTTACCTACTCGCTTTTATTTCTTGATTATTAGAAAAATTAGAGAATATAATAGGATGTTATAATCACACTACGAAAGCGAATGCGCGATCGAGATGAAATTTATTGACTTTTGTCATAACCGCGCTACGCAAGCGAATCCGCAGTTCTGACAAGGATTATCAGTATATTATTACTTCTAAAAAATTTATTACATTTAAAGGAATTAACTAAATATCAATTATCGCGCTACGCAAGCGAATCCGCGATTTTAGCAAAAGATTAATTAAATTGAAAGTTAACTAAAAAAAACGAGTATTGTATGACATTGTTGAATTAATTTATTTAATGTTAAACATCACGCTACGCAAGCGACTTCGTGATCTTAAAGCGTGCTACGAATTGCCTATCGCATTATTAAGAAAGAGAATTATGAGTGGTGAAGTTACTAAGATATTTTAGTTACTAAGAAAATCTTATTGTTGTTGGAGTTAATAAAAAGAATCGGCACCGGAAGGTTTGAGTCATTTTTCGCTTATTGTCTTTTCAAGGCATTAAGCCACCTTATGCTTATGGATTTGGTTCACAATACAATTGGCCTAGCAGAATTACCTATATATATATATATATATATATATATATATGTTACACCAACATTGGATTATTTACTATTATTTTTAAACAAATTTGGCAGTCTAAAAAAAATTGATTTCCTACTACATATCTTCTTAAAATAGAGACCAAACTAAATTTCTATTTAACTCAAGTCTATTTCTATTTAACAAATCTTGAGTTTTTCTATTTTAAAAAATACGTACACCTTTTTGACATTCTGTTCGAACTGAGGTTTTCTTTTTGAAACCATAAGTAACCAAGGAAAGCTATTAACTCATGTAATAATTGCACGAAAACTTCTAAGAACAGTTATATGAGCTCATAACTAAGAAAAGAGAAAGATATATTAAAACGACTCTAACATGCTTCAAAATTTGGTCACTAAGAGCATTTTCATTAAGAGACCAACATGAACTCTACCTACAACATTCTAAACAACAGAAGCATTATATGGAAAGGACTTTCCATAAGCTTCATTCAAGATTTACACTATTGAAGGTAAAAAGGAATGCCTAATACAGAAGAATCAGAAATTAGAACGTCATCTAGACGAGTCATTGACTAACGAAAAAAGAAAGAAAAAAACAACAACTTAGCACTCTTATACATGCTTGATACTTAAAAAGAGAAGAGGATTATACACAAACATTGTCACGACCCAAAACCTGGTTCAGGTCGTGATAGCACCTAACGGCGAGGTTAGGCAAGCCAACATATAGATCCCCAGGAGTTACTACCCCAGAACTCGATATTTCAGTTATTTATAATTTATAACAAATATAATGCGGAATAATACAGCGATATGAGGTCAGGCCGTAGATACCAGTTGAACCACAGCTAGGCCAAATATATACAACCCCGAAACCCAACATAACTACAACAAGTGTGTGCCAGGACTAGTGTCACAGTGTCAACGGGCGGCTACGTAGATACAACAACTGAAATATATATATACNAACAAAAGACTGAGCAAAATGAAACTAGAAGGCTCTAGAGGTGCTGTCAGGATGACGCCAAGAAGACAGCTCACCGTATGGAGCGACACCGCGATCAGTATCTACCAGCGGACGGACGACCATACGGACCAGCCTCAAGACCTGCACAATCAAGTGCAGAAAAAGAAAAGAAAGTGCAACATGAGTACATATAAACAAATATATACCCAGTGAGTATCCCGTTTAAACTCATAAAGAGTAGTGACGAGAGGTAGAATATATACTCACTAAGGTCCAGTACATAATA
>ML250081.1:0-12295 GCA_005239495.1 Nicotiana undulata | reverse complement strand
AGGTTATGCTTAGAGTTTCGCCGATGAAGGGCGTCATGAGATTCGGGAAGAAGGGAAAGTTGAGCCCTTGGTATATAGGCCCGTTTGAGGTGTTAGAGCGAGTTGGTGATGTTGCTTATAGACTTGCTTTGCCTCCAGCGCTATCCGGAGTTCATCCAGTTTTTCATGTTTCGATGCTTCGGAGGTATCTCGCAGACTTCTCCCATGTGATTGATTATAGCACCATTCAGCTAGATGAGCAGTTGAGCTATGAGGAGGAGCCTGTGGCTATTGTTGATAGACAGGACCGCCGGTTGAGGTCCAAGACAGTTTCAGCGGTTAAGTTCCAGTGGAGGGGCCGACCAGTTGAGGAGGCGACTTGGGAGTCCGAGCAGGATATGCAGGATAGATACCCACAGCTATTCAGCACATCAAGTACAATTCTAGACCCGTTCGAGGTCGAACGTTTGTTTAAGAGGGGGAGAATGTAACGACCCAGCCGGTCGTTTTGTGTGTTGGGACTCCGTTCCCGTGAATGACTCTTTCCATAGCGACTACTCGTGCCTTATGACTTGTGTGGGCAGGTAGTTCGAGATTCGGAAGTGATTTGGCCAGTTCAGGAACACTTGGTTCCTGAAGGCTAGCCTATTTGGCTGATTTTGGTTCCGAGCAGCATTTTGAGCAAACGACCTCGGAATCGAGTTCTGACAGCTCCAGCAGCTCCGGATGATGATTTCGGACTTGGGAGTGTGTTCGCCTCGGGTTTCTGATGACCCAGGAGTATTTCGGCACCTGAATTGGAATTCAGGATTTCATGTGATTTAGAATTCAGCCTGGAATTGGACCTCGTGATATCATGGTCCGAATGGAATTCCGGAACTGGCAATAGTTCTGTATAGTCATTTATGACTTGTCCGCAAAATTTGGGGTCATTACGAGCAGTATAGACCCGTTCAGCGTATTGATGAGCCATTTAATTTTTTTCTTGAAATCCTAAGTTTGATCTAAGGGGTTTTGGAGAGTGATTCTTGGTTTGAATGATGTTTTTAGTGTTCCGGGAGCTCGAGAAAGTCCGTCATGGGATTTGGGACTTGTTGGTATAATTTGTCGAGGGCTCGGGTGGGCCCAGGGGTCTCCCGGACCCCGATCGGGGTCAAAAACCAGCAAAACTCATAGCTGGTGGGAATGTACTGGTGTGACCGCACCTGCGGTCCATAAGCCGCAGGCGCGAGGTTCGCACCAGCGGAATTCCCTTCGCAGGTGCGACTCCTTCCGCAGGAGCGGCCTTCTCTCCGCAAGAGCGGACAAAGGCCCGCAGGCGCGACCTTCCCCAGGGGCCCAGGCCATCGCAGGAGCGGCCTATTCTCCGCAGGCGCGGCTCTGCAAGCGCGGACAAATGTCCGCATGTGCAAAAAAAATCCCCCCAGTGCCCAGGCCATTTTCCGCAGGCGCGACCCAATTTCTGCAGGTGCGAGTCTGCACCTGCAATCCAAAAGTCGCAGGTGCGGAAACTGCTGGGTAGTCCAAATAAAAGGCCCAAGTCGTGATTTCTTTCCCAAAATCACATTTCCTCCATTGTTGACGACCCCAAGAGCTCCAGAACGGGTATTTTGGCCTAGGAACTCAGGTAAGTGATTCTGTAACCCTCCGCATGTCATTTCTTCCGTTCTTTGAGAATTTCCTCTTCCTAATTCATAGAAATTCATAAGAAATTGTTGGGGAGAATAGAGGGTTTTGATGAAAATGTGAATTCTGATTTTTGGGCCATTGAGGGATGATTAATTGAGTTAATCTTGATCCTTAGGCGACGTATAGCGCGTTTCTTCAAGAATTATAATTTTCCGGACGCCGAGGCTCGGAGTTGAATTTCCAAAGTACGTCAAGAATACGTTTTTGAGGAAATATTTGATAAATCCTCCTCGAATCTTCCTAAATTGATATAATTATGTGCTTTTGGCTAGTTGCGAGCCATCGAGGGTGATTCGGAGGATTCGTGCGTCGTGTTGATTGGTCCGTTGGCCGGAGGAGCACTTGTCCAGGTGAGTCTCCTTTCCAAACTTTGTAAGGGGGAAATTTCCCCTAGGCTCCTTGTTGCTAATTGTGCTTGTTGAGGGGGCTACGTACGCACCACGTGAAGAGAGTCCGTGCGTGGCATCTATATTGTATGTTGGGAAGCCGTAGGACCCACGAGCATGTTTTAACTGTTTGTTTGATATTATCTGACGTTTTGTACGAGTTATTATTGATATATATTGAAATTGAGCTATGATAGCTGCGAATTAAATGTACATGATATTCAGATAAGAATTATGAACTCCATCAATTGAGTAATTGTGTTACTCCTGATATAATTGATAAAGAGTAAAGAGTAAATGAGATAATGAGTTGTTGAGCTAAAATAAGGTGGTTGAAATTCCTTCTTATACTTGAACAATAAGATAAGCCTTAATAATGAGTTGTTGAGCTAAATGAGGGTGGTTAAAATTTCCTTCTTGTACTTGAATTGTTCCATCATGGTAATAGTGTGAGCAAAGAGGATAATATGATAAAAATCCTAACTTTGTCCATCAAGTGAGATGTGAGTATCTGATCCCGTTGAGTGTGGGCGAGTCGGTACCACGGTGTCTAAATATACCCATATATATGCATTCATGCCGTCATATATACGCATTCATGCATTCATGACCCCCGAGTCACAGGTATGATTCGTGATCAGGGAGAACTTATATTTTCATTGCCCCTGTGTCACAGGTTTGATTCGTGATCAGGGAGGAATTTCACTTATATTTTTACCATCCCCTGAGTCACAGGTTTGATTCGTGATCAGGGAGGAATTACACCTATTTTACTAGCCCCCGAGTCACAGGCATGATTCGTGATCGGGGGAGTTTTACTTTGCATAGTCAGCACACGAGTCGCAGGTATGATTCGCGATCGTGGGGAGCTTATCATTATCGAGTCAGCACATGAGTCGCAGGTATGATTCGCGATCCTGGGGAGCTTATCATTATCGAGTCAGCACACGAGTCGCAGGTATGATTCGCGATCGTGGGGAGCTTATCACTATCGAGTCAGGGCACGGGTCGCAATATGATTCGCGAACATGTGGAGTTTTATGACTGAGTCAGTCCTTATGACCCACCCTTGTGATTTCGGCCGATAGTCTTGTCCGTGTTAGTTATATACATATATATATACATACATAAGCATTGCATTGAGTTGGGATCGTACGATGGTGAGTTGAGAAATGGTACTGAGTACTGGAAAGTGAACAATTGTGATAATAAGATACGACATCTCCGATATTGAGAAAGGAAACAATTGATACCTATGATCAATTTACGAAGAAAGGTTATGTTAAGATCAGTTACATGTTTATTGATTACATGTCCTTACTTGATGTATTTTCTCACGTGATTTACTGCTCAGCATGTACCTTAATTATTTATTTATGTACTGAACCTTAGTGAGTATGTATTCTACCTCTCGTCACTACTTTTTACGAGTTTAGACGGGATACTCACTAGGTACATATTTGTTTATATGTACTCATGATGCACTTTCTTTCTTTTTCTGCACTTGACTGTGCAGGTATTGAGGCTGGTTCGTCTGTTCGTCCGTCAGCTGATAGGTACTGATCGCGGCGTCGCTCCACACGGTGAGCTTTCTTCTTGGCAGTTTCCTGACAGCACCTCTGGAGCCTCCCAGTTTCAATTTTGCTCAGTCTTTTGTTCCAGACTGCGGCTTGTATATTTTGTATATGTATTTCTGTTGTTGTATCTATGTAGCCGCCCGTTGACACTGTGACACTAGTCCTGGCACACACACTTGTTGTAGTTATCGGGGTTGTATATGTATTGGGCCTAGCTGTGGTTCAGCTTGTTTCTACGGCCTTACCCCATGTTGTTATTTTATTCTGCACTTTCATTGTTATTGTTGTTCGTTGGCTTGCCTAACCTCGCCGTTAGGCGCCATCACGACCTGGACCGGTTTTAGGTCGTGACAATTTAGGTGGATCCGAAGAAGATAGAGGCGGTGCAGAGTTGGCCTAGACCGTCCTCAGCTACAGAGTTTAGGAGCTTCCTTGGTTTGGTGGGCTATTACCATCGCTTTGTGGATAGATTCTCATCTATTGCTTCACCCTTGACCAAATTGACCCAAAAAGGTGCCCCATTCAGGTGGTCAGATGAGTGTGATGAGAGCTTTCAGAAGCTCAAGACTGCCTTGACCACAACTCCATTGTTAGTTCTGCCATCATCTTTAGGTTCTTATACCTTGTATTGTGATGCCTCGAGGGTAGGCATTGGTTTTGTTTTGATGGAGGAGGGTAAGGTGATTTCCTATGCCTCGCGTCAGTTGAATACCCATGAGAAGAATTATCCGGTGCATGATCTTGAGTTAGCAGCCATTGTTCACGCCTTGAAGATTTGGCGTCATTATTTGTATGGGGTTCATTGTGAGATTTATACTGATCATCGGAGTCTGCAGCATCTGTTCAAGCAGAAGGATATTAATTTGCGTCAGCGGAGATGGTTGGAGCTTCTTAAGGACTATGATATCACTATTCTATACCATCCGGGTAAGGCCAATATGGTGGCTGATGCTTTGAGTCACCGGGCAGAGAGTTTGGGGAGTTTAGCTTATCTTCCGACAGCAGAGAGACCTTTGGCATTGGACGTTCAGGCCTTAGCAGGACAGCTTATGAGATTGGACATTTCAGAGCCTATTCGGGTATTGGCTTGCGTAGTCACCAGGTCTTCTCTTTATGACCGTATTCGGGAGCGTCGGTATGATTAACCTAACTTGCTTGTTCTTCAGCACAGGGTCCGACGAGGTGATGCTAGGGATGTGACTATTGATGATGACGGTGTGATGAGGATGCAAGGCCGGATATGTGTGCCTAATATAGATGGGCTTCGGGAGTTTATTCTGGAGGAGGCCCACAACTCGCGGTATTTCATCCATCCGGGTGCCGCGAAGATGTATCAGGATTTGAGACAGCACTGTGTGTGGAGGCGAATGAAAAAGGATATTGTTGGGTTTGTGGCTTGGTGTCTCAACTATCATCAAGTTAAGTATGAGAATTAGAGACCGGGTGGCTTGCTTAAGAGATTAGATATTACAGAGTAGAAGTGGGAGGGGATCACCATGAACTTTGTAGTTGGACTCTCGCAGACTTCGAGGAAGTTCGATGTTATTTGGGTTATTGTGGATCGGCTGACCAAGTCTTCACACTCCATTCCTGTTGGTACTACCTACACTTCAGAGCGGTTAGCTGAGATTTATATCCGAGAGGTTTTTCACTTGCATGGTGTCCCGATTTCCATCATTTCTGATAGAGGTACTCAGTTTACATCTTAGTTTTGGAGGGCCGTGCAGCGAGGATTGGGTACTCAGGTTGAGTTGAGCACAGCTTTTCACCCTTAGACGGATGGGCCGTACGAGCGCACTATTCAGATATTGGAGGACATGTTGCGTGCTTGTGTTATTGACTTTGGGGGTTCATGGGACCAGTTTCTGCCACTCGCGGAGTTTGCATATAACAACAGCTATCAGTCGAGTATTCAGATGGCTCGGTACGAGGATTTACATGGGAGGAGGTGTAGATCTCCGGTTGGTTGGTTTGAGTCTGGTGAGGCTAGACTCTTGGGTACAGATTTGGTGCAGGATGCCTTGGATAAGGTGAAATTGATTCGGAAACAGCTTTCATGGCGTAGTATAGGTAGAAGAGTTATGTGGACAGGAAGGTTCGTGATGTATCTTACATGGTTGGGGAGAAGTTATTGCTGAAGGTTTCACCTACGAAAGGTGTTATGAGTTTTGGGAAGAAGGAAAAGTTGAGCCCTCGGATTGGTCCGTTTGAAGTACTTCGGAGGATTGGGGAGGTGGCCTATGAGCTTGCTTTTCCACCCATCTTGTCGAGTGTGCATCCAGTATTTCATGTTTCCGTGCTTCGTAAGTATATTGGAGATCTATCCCGTGTTTTGGACTTCAACACGATTCAGTTGGAGGTGATATGACTTATGATGTGGAGTCGGTGGCTATTTTAGATCGACAAGTCCGGAAGTTGAGTCATAGGACATAGCTTCAGTGAAGGTGCAGTGGAGAGGCTAGCCCGTGGAGGAGGCCACGTGGGAGACCTAGTGGGAGATGCGGAGCAGATATACACACCTATTTGAGACTCCGGTTACGTTTCTAGACCCGTTCGAGGACAAACGTTTGTTTAAGAGGGGGAGGATGTAACGACCCGGTCGGTCGTTCCGAGAGTTAAAGCCCTGTTTCCCCCGTTTCTGCTTCTTTATGTGTTGTTCAGATGTGTTGAGTTGTATTGGGTTGGTAGGTTCGAGTCCAGAGTAGTTTTGGAGTGAAATGAGACACTTAGTCTCTTAGTTAGAAAGCTAAGTTAAAAAAGTCAACCGGAAGTTGACTTATGAGTAAACGAATTCAGATTTGGATTTTTATGGTTCGATTAGCTTCGTTGGGTGATTTTAGACTTAGGAGTGCGTACGGAATGTAAATTGGAGGTCCGTGGTAGAATTAGGCTTGAATTGGCGAAAGTTGGAAATTTGGCGATTTTGATCGGCAGTGGAAAATTAAGTATTGATGTCGGAATGGAATTTCGGAAGTTGGAATAGCTTCGTAGTGTCATTTTTGACGTGTGTGCAAAATTTGAGGTCATCGGACATGGTTTGGTACGTTTCGGTGTCGTTGGCGAATTTTGGAAGTTTAGGAGTTCTTAGGCTTGAATCCGAGGTTGATTTGGTGTTTTGGTGTTGTTTTGGGTGTTCTGAAGGTTCGACTAAGTTCGGGAAATGATATATGACTTGTTAGTATTATTGGTTGAGTTCACGAGGGCCTCGGGTGTGTTTCGGGTGGTTAACGGATTGGATTCGTGAAGTTTGAAATGTTGTTCTCCTGGTGTTTTTCCGCACTTGCGGATGGGTAGCCGCAGGTGCGATAGTCGCAGATGCGGATGGCTGATCGCGGATGCGGAATTTGGCCAATTGGGAAGTTAGCGCAGGTGCGAGGTGTTGTCGCACCTACGAGCACGCAGGCGCGAGTGGTGAGCCACAGATGCGGAAGTGGGAGATTAAGTAGAAGTCACAGGTGCGCTCCGAGGACTGCAGATGCTGTTGCGCAGGTGTGAAGATGGGGTCCGCATGTGCGAGACTTCTGGGCATAAACTATATAAGCCACACTTCACAAATGTTTGCCCATTCTTCACCATTGTTGGCCGGTGTTTGAGCTTTGGGAAGTGAAATTCAAGAGAGAAACAAGAGATAACAGTGAGGTATGTTACTTAGTTTTTATTACGTGTGTTTATGATTATTTTTCCACTGATTAGTCATGAAATTAGTAGGAGTTTAGGGTGAAATTGAGGGGGTAAGGGCTTGAGTTTTAGAGAGTTTGAGGGACCAAACGGAGTCGTATTTTGACGAATTCCATATGGTTAGACTCGGAAGGGAACGAGCTTTCTAGTTCTGCAACTTTTGACGGGTTTCGAGACATGGGCCTGGGGGCCGGTTTTTAGCCGATTTCGGATTTTTGGACTATTTTTGTAGTTTTTCTTGTGGAATTCGTTTATTTAGCCTATGTTGATAGTATTATTCTAATTATGGATAGATTCAGAGCTTTTGGAGACCGAGTCGAGGGACGAGGGCATCCGGAGTAGGATTTTACGTTGTTAAGGTAAGTAACAATTTTAACTCTAGCTTTGAGGGTATAAACCCGGAGATGTGATATCATGTGACTGTTTGGAGGTGATAACCACGCTAGGTGACGGGCGTGTGGGTGTATACCGCGAGGGATTGAGACTTGGTCCGTCCCATGAGGTTGTGAGGCCTAATAACCATTATCTGTGTTTATGTGTTTATATGTCTATTAGACTTGACTGCCTTCATGTTAGAGATCATGCTTAGGCTTTATTCATGCTCACATTATTGTACTCAGCCATAGAAATTCTTATACATGTTTACCTCAGACTCTATTATCTTGCTGATACACTGTAATACTTGATCTGGACTGCTTTCCTTTAATTGTGAAAATTGTGAGGCTAGATAGGTACATGACTAAGTGAGGCCGAAGGCATATTGTGAGATATTTTATTATAGCACGTGATTTGTCTGTGCGGATCCAGATATGATATGATAGCACGTGAGTTGTCTGTGTGGATCCATATATGATATGATAGCACGTGAGTTGTCTGTGCAGCACATGAGTGGTCCGTGCAGATTAGTGTTTGGGTTGTAGGAGCCCCTCCGGAGTTTGAACACCCCCAGTGAGCGCAGGTATCTATTGAGCGTGTGTATTGAGGGCTGAGTGATTGAGTGACATTGTTGTGAGGTTTCATTTATTCTTGTTGTTACTGCATTTATCTGCTAATTGCCTTGTAGTATTTGCGGATTCATGAAATTTACTTGTTTACTCTTGTTTATTCTTAACTGTGAAAAGTAATAACTTAATTGTGTTGCTTAGCTCGTCACTACTACTCAGGTCCTTCGTTATTTCTGTTACTTGCTGAGCCGGTTGTACTCATACTACACCCTGCACTTTATGTGCAGATCTAGGTGAGTTAGAGTACAGTGGTTGTTGAGTTCAGGTCGTCTATCTTTGGAGACTGTAAGGTCGCTGCTAGTGTCTGCAGGACCTTGTTACTCCCTCTATCCTCTATTTTCTCTTTTGGGTTGTATTGACAGTTAGACAGTTTATATATCTTAGTTTGTGGATTGAAACGCTCATGACTTAGTGACACCCCGAAGTTTGGGGCTCGTTTTCCGCATTTCTATATTTATATTTAGAGTCGGCTTGTTTTATGAGAAATTCAAATATTTAAAATGTTTTATTAAATTCTTATAACCAAAGCAATAGTAATATTTTGGGAAATAGGCTTGCCTTGTATCACGATAGGCGTCATCACGACATGGTTTAGATTTGGGTCGTGACAACAGCCTCTTGTAGAAATATAGGGTAAGAATGCGGACGATAGACCCTTATAATACGGCCCTTCCCCGGACCCGCGCATAACAGGAACTTAGTGCACCAAGCTGCCCTTTTTTTTCATGGAAAGTAAAGATTGATTTTTGAATATTAATAACTTCAGCTGGATAAAGTAGCTTGCAATGCTAGTAAGACTGCGCTAAACGGTGTTACCTATTACATTACTAATACTAGTATTCTTATTCGCGCAATGCGCGCTCTCAAAATAAAATTGATAATAGTAAATAATTCCTTTCAAATAATCATACGAATTATTTAGAAATAATTAATTATGAAATTTTAAAAAGTAAAGTTAATCCAATAAGTTGTTATATTTTGTAAACATATTTGTTCTCAATCATAATTCCTACTTAAATGATCTTTAGTAGTCAGATAAATCCTTGTCTTTCATTTTTAAGCAGTCAATATAACTTTGTGCTATCTTTTGTCCTAAAATTATAAAATTAATTTAAGTTAATTTTTAAAAAAAATCAAGTTTAATAAATAATAAATTAACTATAAAAAATATATGTTTTGTGCGTAATAGTTTAACATAAAAAAGTGGGATCCATGATGTTGAATAACTGAATTGGTTAGTTATTTAAATATTTTATTTCTTTTTTCTTTTTAAAGTTGTTTCGGCTCTCAAAATTTATTGAAATTTTGTCCTAAAACATGACACGTGTTGATATAACATGTTGACACTTAGCATAATATTGTAGATTTGGTTCTCCTTTTATATATTAATAGATATGTTCCTTGACATGCTTATATAGCATTACCATGATATAAATAGTTAATGCTCCTTCTACCCCAATTTATGTGAAGGTATTCGGATTTCGTCAAACACATTATAGTTTAACCGTAATTTTTTCATATACCTTTTAAACATTTTGAATTATTAACTATCATGATTTATATTGCTTTTACATAGTTTTCAAATATATAACTTTTATTTCGAAAATCCAAAAGATTCTATGTCCAATTTAAATTTCGAAAAGCGATAAGTATCACATAAATTAGGATAGATCTCTTTTACTTGTGGAATTATAACGTGATTAATTTGTTGTATTACCAAAAAAGATGCAGTAGAAGAAGTAAGTTACTGAGAAAGAAGTAAAATCCTGATGGGAATATGATTAGAGTTGATGGACTTTTACATATGTGAAAATATAATTTATTGTATTAGCACAAAAAAAAATTGAAATATGTTGCATATATAAGGTGAAAGAGAATCTTGAACATGAAGTCCGTTTTGAGGAGTTTGAACTCTAGGGAACAATTTTTTACTATAAACAAATAAATCACTTTATTATTTTCATGAACTTTAACTCTATGGAGGAAAAAAAATTATTGAATTAATTATATAACATTAATATTCTTCAATTTAGAGCTTAAACTATTATTTTATAATTTTTATGAACAAAATAGTTTTGTTGATTTTTATTAAATTATTCATGCAGATGGGGTACACGCGCAACACGTGTATCCTAAGACTAATATGATGTAAATAGAAAAAATGTCACTAGATAGCCGTTGTAAAAATAATAGCCGACAATGTATAAAATTTGCATATCTTTTGTATATATATATATACATTCTGTATTGTCACACCCCCGCTCTACCCCCGAAAGAATGGTATATAGGCGTTATGGATTGGGGGTTAAAGGGTTTTTCCAATTGAAGTGACAAATTTGAGTAGGGATTATTTTATTTACAGAGTCGCTACTTGAAATTGATTTTTTGGGTGTTCCAAGTCACCTTTTATTTGAATCCCTAGTCAAAGGAAAGTTTGACTCTATTTTTATCGGTTCGCGAAAACAAAGTTCGGGTAAGGAATTCTGTTGACTGGGGAGAAGGTGTAAGGCATTCCCCGAATCCCGTGGTTCTAGCACGATCGCTTTATTGACTTAAAAATTGGCTTGAATTAATTTTGGACAAATTGTGATTTATGTGATTTTTATGTTTTACTTACCCGCTTTTATTTCTTGATTATTAGAAAAATTAGAGAATATAATAGGATGTCATAATCACACTACGCAAGCGAATGCGTGATTGAGACGAAATTTAGTAGTTTTATCATAACAGCGCTACGCAAGCGAATCCGCAGTTATGACGAAGATTATTAGTATATTATTACCTTTTTAAAAAAAAAGTTGCTACATTTAAAGGAATTAGTTGAAAAAATTAATTATCGCGCTACGCAAGCGAATCCGCGATTTTAACAAAAGGACTAATAAATTAGAAATTAATTAAAGCTAAATAAAAATGGTATGAGATTATTGAATTAAAATTTATCTAATATTAAAAATCACGTTACGCAAGCGATTCCGTGAGCTAAAGCGTGTTACGAATTGTCTATCGCTTAAATATTATTAAGAAAGATAATTATGAGTGGTGAAGTTACCAAGATACTTTAATTACTAAGAAAACCTTATTGTTGTTGGAGTTAACAAAAAGAATCGTCACCGGAAGGTTTGAGTCATTTTTCGCTTATTGTCTTTTCAAGGCATTAAGCCACCTTATACTTATGGATTTGGTTCACAATACAATTGGCCTAGCAGAATTACCCGTATATATATATTATACCAACATCGGATCATTTACTATTGTTTTTAGATAAATTTGGCAATCTAAAAAAAAGGGTTGATTTCCTACTACATATCTTCTTAAAAATAGAGAACAAAACTAAATTTCTATTTAACTCAAGTCTATTTCTATTTAACACATGATGAATTTTTTTTTATATATATTTTAAAAAATAGAACGTACACCTTTCGACATTCTGTTCGAACTAAGTTTTCTTTTTTTGAAAACCATAAGTAACCAAGGAAAAACCATTAACTCAAGTAATAATTGCAAAAAAAAAAACTTTTAAGAAACAATTATATGAGCTCATAACTAAGAAAAGAGAACGATATATTAAAACGACACCAATATTTGGTCACTAAGAGCATTTTCATTAAGAGACCAACATGAACTCTACCTACAACATTCTAAACAACAGAAGCATTATATGAAAAGGACTTTCCATAAGCTTCATTCAAGATTTACACTATTGAAGGTAAAGGAATGCCTAATACAGAAGAATCAGAAATTAGAATGTCATCTAGATGAGTCATTGACTAACGAAATAAAATAAAATAAACTTAGCACTCTTGTACATGCTTGGTACATAAAAAGGGAAGAGGATTATACACAAACATAATGCTTGATACTTAAAAGGGATCCAGATTATACAAACATAATGCTTTCAAGAGTAAAATACTCTAAAAATATTCAAAACACTTCCTTTCCATTCACTCTTGACCCAAAAGTAGTACAACAGTGGAGAAAATTA
>ML250079.1:69746-103546 GCA_005239495.1 Nicotiana undulata | reverse complement strand
GGCTGGAGAGTTTCCGCAGGTGCGAGAGGATGGTCGCACCCGCGAGGTCGCTGGTGCGGAGGTCGAGTCGCGGGTGG
This sequence comes from Nicotiana undulata, assembly GCA_005239495.1. Classification (NCBI taxonomy): domain Eukaryota; kingdom Viridiplantae; phylum Streptophyta; class Magnoliopsida; order Solanales; family Solanaceae; genus Nicotiana; species Nicotiana undulata. The sequence goes on along the minus strand of ML250079.1, from coordinate 103,469 downwards.
GGAAGTCGGGGGAGACCTTTAGAGACCGCAGGCGCGGAAGAAACATCGCACCTGCGAAGCCGCAGGTGCGAGTAAGTAGGTCGCAGGTGCGGAAATACCTGGGCAAAAATATATAATTAAACCCTCCGCGACTTAAACCCTTATTTCACCATTTGTGTACAGACAAGGAGCTTTTTGGACGAATTTTGAAGGAGAAAATCATTGGGTATCACAGAGGTAAGTAATTTGATTGTTAAAACTCGTTTATGGGTGATTAAAGACCATAATACCAGCCTTTAATTCATGAAAAACAGTAGAAAAATAGGATTTTGGGGCATTAGATTATGAGACCTTCAAGGGTCGATTTGAGGGGTCAAACGGACTTTGATTTTGGTGTTCTTTATATGTACGGACTCGTGGAAAGATGAAGCACACTTTTCTAAAAAAAATTATGAGTTTCGGGATGCAGGCCTGGGGGTCGGGTTTTGACCGATTTCGAATTTTTGAGTTAAATTCGATATTTTTCAATTGGAATTTATTCCTTAAGCATATGTTGATGATAAAAATCTGAACTTGGTAGATTTGGAGCCTTCGAAGGTTGATTCGAGAGGCAAGCGTGTTGCGGAATAATTCCGGGCTAGTTTTGAGGTAAGTAATGTCTTGAAATCTTGTTCTGAGGGTATGAAACCCCGGACTATGCACCTTTTCACGGGTTTTGAAATGAAAAGGTGGAAACTTTGGAAACATCTTTATTATTTAGGCGACTATTGAGTTGCGAAACCGATTTTTAAGCCTTTGGTTAATTAGTATTTATATATTATGATATGTTTTGGGTTGTAAGCCGTGTTTGGGGCCTAGTGCCGATCTGTTTATCCCTTGGGGGACTATTTTACTGTGTTTCCTCACTTGATATGTTTTGATTTACATTCTCTTTTCCTAATAAATTGTTTTGACACTCAGAGTATTTTGATACTACTTCTTGAAAAATGAAACACTGTTTTGGGTCGAGAACCAGGTTTGTTTAGAGCCTAAGGGCTAATTGAGAGCATCTGATTGAGTGATGTGAGGAGGCCTCCAGGCCTTATGAGTGATGTGAGGAGGCTTCCAAGCCTTATGAGTGATGTGAGGAGGCTTACAGGCCTTATGAGTGATGTGAGGAGGCTTCCAGGCCTTATGAGTAATGTGAGGAGGCTTCCAGGCCTTATGAGAGATGTGAAGAGGCTTCCAGGCCTCATGAGAGAGATGAGAAGGCTTCCAGGCCTTATGTTATTATTGCGCTTGGGCTGTAGGAGCCCCTCCGGAGTCTGTAACACACCCCCAGTGAGCGCCGATACCGATTGAGTGATGATGATTGCCCGCGGGGCTAATACTGAGTGATGATTGATACTGAGTGATTGAGGGATTGCCTGAGGGCATCTGTTATGAGAAATGATTTTGGCCCGATGGGTACTTTTATGATGATATTACTATGTTTTCAAACTGGTATTACTGAGGATTTCACTGAGATATATCGATATTTACTTGTTTTTCAAAGGACTCTGGAACTGGTTTTCGAACTTACGTATTTGATGAATACTACTTGGTGACTTGATGTTTTACTGGTTGTTGTGAAATGGTGTATCTGGTTGTGTGCTTTATATTTCTCAGACTGTGATTTCTTTTCATTACTACTGAGTTGGCGTACTCATAAAGAGCCCCTGTGCCTCTGTGCACAGATCCAGGTACGAGCTCGCAGCAGTAGCTGATGCAGGTTCGTTAGCAGCAGTCACGGGATTTCGAGGTATCTGTCTAGCGTCCACGGCTTCTCCATTTCCCTTCCTTATTATGTTTTTAGCTCTTGATTCAGAGACTTATATTATAGTTTTAGCAGAGTTAGATTTAATTATTCTTAGATGCTCATGACTATTGACTCTAGTTCTGGGAGGATGTTTAGAGTTGTTAGGTTATTATTGGGGGCGTTAGACCTATATAAATCCTTTATTGAATTGCTGTTTATTTTGCATTATGAACTGTTAAATGAGAACAAGTGTGTAGTAATGCGATGGTTGGCTAGCCTAGTTCCACGATAGGCTCCATCACGGCATCTGAGGATTTGGGGTCGTGACAATGAATACGATAAATGAAGAGCAATAAATCTGTAGAATAATTTTTGAGTATGTAATTTGTTTTCATGGTCATAAATCTCAAATTTATCATGTAAAACTTCCAGGCTTCACTTATAAAATTACTCTCGAATATGTTAAGTTTAGAATTTTAATAATGATCTATAATCTAAAGAAGTCTTGACTAATGATATCTTATTTTGTGCAGATTTGGAAAGCAATCAACTTTGATGAAAGGAAAGAAGATCATACTCTACGGCTATGTATTTCGAACTTTGCTGCACATGGAAAATGAATCAATCAACCAAAGAACAAAGAAAAAAAGTCAATTAGTTAGCCCTGTCAAATATCCTCAAGCGCGCAAGAATGGGAAGAGAGCTAATCACGGCTAGAGACCAAACCTAGAACAATCTGCGGAAGCTCAAATCAAGGAGAAATGGAAGAAGTAATTCGTCAATATTAGGGATAAACCTAGCTATCCTTTCAAGATAGATTCATGAGGCTACCCTTGGGTCTCACTCTTAGATGTCTATGCCTCACAAAGAAAGGTCTCCAATAATTATTGTTGTCGCGCCCCCTTTTTCCTCGCGAAATCGGATTTCGACATTGTTGGACAACTATTTTCCTTTTAGGATGGGGTAAGGGATTTGAAGAGTTTCCACCAAACGGATTAAGGTGCGTTAGGGCACCTAGAGCAGTTAACTCATGAAACTAGTTTGCATCACCAGAGATCGGGTAAGGGCTCGAAATTACCTTGAGGGGAAGGTGTTAGGCACCTCTCGAGGTCCACAACGGTGGGTACCGGCCAAACTTAATTAAGTGAATTAGTCTTAAAGGAGAATAAAGCAATTTAGAAAAATATACATTACTTTAAAACAAGAATTAAAGGGGTCCTAGGTTTTCTAGCCTATAGGATCATTCCATGCAATACTTTGTAACTTCCCCAAGTTGGGGTGCTATTCGTAGTATTAGCGCACGGTTCATCATCTCCTTTACAACCCAATTACTATCTTTCAGTTGTTACCTAAGCATTCTAATAGCTTCTATCTCGTGCCTTATGCATGCATTACTCGTCCCTTACCTATGGTCCTGGAGGTATTTAGGACATATGTTTAGGGTGGTTCTAGACTGACCTATGTTTCTTAAAATGGGAAAAATCTAAGCGACAAACAAACCTAAGATAAGACTATCATGTAAGGAGCAAATAAGGGCTCATATTAACCTCCACAAGTAGACAACAAATGCACGCAATTAAATCAGCAAATTTCGTTAATTTAGGATCCTATAGGCAGGATATCTAGATGAGCATAAACATAATGTAAGACAACAGTTTTATTAAGGCGAACATCGGAACCTATCAATTTGCCTACTGGTTTTTGTTAAGCTTCGAATCTGGGCACTTTCAGGCAGCAATATGTCACAATTTTTAGGCCCATAATTCTTAATAACCCTACAGATTTGCCTAAGTGATAACCTGAACTGATTAACAAAATCCTATAGCTATGGTATCTACAACTGTTAATTATAGACCTATAACATGGTTTCTAAGCGAGTTACTGATTTTAACTCATAAAGACAGGTTTTGTCTTTTTTAGATCCTATAGGCATGCTTTCTATTTTGCAGAATTGATTTAACTCCTATAGACATGATCTCTAAGTGTTGACTTGATTTAAACTCCTATGAACATGATATCTAAGTTTAAAAATTGATTTCACCCTATAGGCATTATATCTATTAGTTTGAATCTTATAGACATGATTTCTAGATTTTGAAAATGATTCCTTTTATTCCTATAGGCATGGTATCTAAATTGAGACTGATATATTTTAAACTCCTATTGGCATGATATCTAGGTTGAATGTGGGCAGAATTTTAAACAACTTACCAAGAAGGTTATTATTCAAACAAATAGGATCTTATATACATGATCACGAATGCGATTCGAAATATGTGTAGATCCTATGAACATGGATTCTAATGCATAATTAACGAAAGACCTATAGGAAGTGTCTCTAGTATGCTAAAAATGTGAAAATACAGAGTCACAAACAGTCAGAAAAACGTCCTATAGGCATAAATCTCTAAACGATTAGTAGCATTCACATAAGGAATCAACACAATAAACCTATAGGCAGGATTTCTACCCGAGTTTTAAACAAAGATATAGAAAACCCCCAGCTTTTACTAATACGCCCCAAATCTGTTTATTACAGAGATTATTACAGCCCAGAATGAAATAAATTACATAACAATATCCATTACATTATAGGGAGCCTTAGCAGGCCCAATATAAACCTGAAACCGGGCCTTCAATCATAGCATCACTGAAGCATAATGGGATCCATCCATGGAACATAAACTTGGGTTCCTAGTGTGTCAAAGTTCACAAGAGCCTCAGGGACTTCGGGCAATGCTCACACCAGGACCACACTTAAAGAAACAGTTCATAAAAGATTGGAAGACCAACCCCATTTTGTCAGAGTTCGGAGGAGTCTCAAGGACCCTAGGCAGTGCTCACACTGGGGGTGGTAGGAACCTAGATAACTAAGAGTAGATGTTTTAAAACCAGTGCATAGGGGTAAGGGGGACAGTTTTAGAAAAGCAGTTTAATTTTCAGAAGCAAATAGATTCTGATTACATGGTTGCAAACCGAGTTGTACCAAGAAACAAACAGAATCCATATTCAGCACATGGTTCAAGTAGATTGGTAATTGTTTAGACTAACTACTCATACCGGTATTTAAAGTAATCACAAAAGCAAGGACATTGGAACTAACAAATAGTATTAGCCACATATTACATGCTTGCAGTCTCTAGCAATGTTCAAAACAAGGAACATACAACTCATTATACAGGGTTTCACATTATTGGAGATGACTTAGTTTAGCAATTGTCATTAAGTGGAATCACATAATCATATAGCAAACAGAAGCATGCTGAGGTTTTTAAACTAACCACATAAGCACATAGAACATAATAGGATAACAGGAGTTAAAGCATACCAGTTGAGAAGAAAGTAAACAGGAATGCAATGGCAATTTGAATCCAAAGAATCTAGACTTAGATTTTAGCCGGCCAAACAGTGCAGCAAATCAGAATAATAGAAGGAGAGAACTCATGTTTTTTGGGAGAACAAAAAGCTTGAGAGTTTTTTAAGTTGTTTAGTGAAGAAGTTGTAAAAGCGTGTATGTGTGTGTCTGAGTGTAAGTCTCTGTGTAAGTGTCTAAAATTAGGATAAGGGAAGGGCTTTTGTAGCATACAATAGAGCAAAACAAATAAGGTATAAAATCAATTACACACAAATAAGGTATGCAAATCAGTTAATCAATTCATTACAGTCAGCATGAATCAATTAAGAGGACATAATCAAATAAGTACTACTTAATTTAAGGAAAATCTCGCACGAAATTAATCAGTATCTAAGAATGAGGTCCAATAAAGTAAGAACTGATTCCACAATCAATTAGGAGTCAGGACACAAAATCAGCCAGTAATACGGGTACATACATAAGGTACGAACAAGTAAAAACATAATAAGAAAATACAAGTACTAAATTCAAACCCTAATTTAGGGAAATTAATCACTTAACACTTTAATTGACAAAGCTAATGTAAACAGGCAAAACATTATAAATAAATAGTCAAATAATTGAAACCCTGAGGCATATCAAAGACAGAGAGTTGCAACTCAAATAAAAATTAGTCGAAAAAGTAAAGAAAAACTAGAGTTGAAACATTTAAACGTTTAAACATTCTTTCCAGACACCCTATTAGAAATCAAAATCCTAGATTTTAGGGTAAATTAAAATCGGTTAACAATAATAGTAAAACCTGAAAATCTTAAGGGAAAAATACCAAACAAACTCAAAACCAATTCAGATCTAAAGAGATCTAAACGGATACAACCAGAAATAGCTAGGTCCATGAAAATAAACAAAAGTGAATCAAATCTGGTTTGAACTAGAGATTTGAAACCATAAAAATATGAAAGTATTAGTACTCACAGACATCGGAGTGAATATAGACAGATTAATCGAGAAATGAGAGATTTTGAACCAAATCTGGTTCAAATCTCTTGAGATTATCCTCAAGTAACATGAAAATCATACAACTAATAGAGAGATGAGGCCGGTAAGGCATGGAATCAAAGAAAACCCCCATGAATCATGGGGGATATCAGTGATGGCGCGCTAGGATTAGAAGGGGGTAAGAGAAAAGAGAGAAGAGGAGGGATGGAAGGACGACAGATTTGGAAAATGAGGGATTGGTGTAATTAAAAAAGGAAAGGGGGTCCTGGACCGTTGATCTTCTGAGATCAACGACCAGGTTAGTTCTAGGCTAGGGCGGGTTATGGATATTGGGTTATGGGTTAGGATAATTGGGCTGATAGTTATTGGGATGGGGTCCAAAAAATTAATTAAAAATGGCTATATTTTAAATACCCACTTATATTAATAAAATAATTTATAAAAATATTTAATAAATGATGAACAATGCTATTTGTGTATGAAAATGATATAAAATAATTACTTAATATTATAAAAATATAAAAAGTCATTTTCGTGAAAAACAAAGTAATTATGCATTCATGGGCTATTATTGCAAAGTTATTGCAATTGTGACCTAAAGATGTAAATATAATTATGCATAAAATAATCAAAGCTTAATATAAATATAAATGATAAAAATTAAGCAATAAAATTATTATAAAATAATTAGTGATGCAATTATAATTATTTAGATAATAAAAATCCTTTAAAATTACATAAAATTATGGAAAATACTAATTGATGTTCATGCACTATTTTGAAAGTATATATGTGTTTTGAAAGTAACATATGGAAAAATTGGGTATCAACGACTGCCCTTCTTTATCCGGGAAGGATGAAAGAGTTGTAGGGTAAAGATATGATGGTCAATTTTGACCGAATAGAGTGATCTGAGAGATATAGGCCGCACTATGGTTTTCGAGCTGCATACATATCCCTGGTTTTACAAGAATCAAGCCATGTGTAGTTCTGGATCCAACGGAGAAATAAACCAATGGAATTGTTGCAAGGTAAAGGTTTCGAGTAGGGTGAAACAGTTGTGGGTGAAATAATTGAAGGAACCGGAGCGGGATTGCTCCTGTTGGGATAACAGTTACTTACCGGGTCTCCTGCAAATCCCAAGATGTACTGCAAGCATATACGTATAACTTTGCGTAAATTTAGGCATAATGCAAATTCCCTTCAGACCATGAAGACTGTCTTTGGATGGTTGAGGATGACGTCCTTAGACCATGACGTCATGAGCCATGAGTCGTGCGGTAAGGGATTCGCATGTCATGAAATGATGTTCTCGGTCACTGAAAATGGTGCCTCCGAACCATAACGCCTTTGAATAATGATGTGCAAGTTTAATAGATCCTCAGGCCATGTCATGATGTCTTCCGGCTATAAGGATGGTGCCTTCAGACTATGACGCCTTCGGACAAGTTGGCTATATTTCAGCCCATGAGTTGCAGAGACATGATGCTAGAGGCAGCAAGATAGAGCTTAGTCTGGTGTGAAGTTGAGGGCAGGGCTTAGCCCGAGAGAAGAGAACAATGCAAGAGAGACAGTGCTTAGGCTTGTGCGAGATTCGGGACAGTGCTTAGTCCCATGCAAAGAGAAGGCAGTGCTTAGACTTATGCAATCAGAGAGGCAGAGCTTAGCCTCGTGCAAATGGAAGGCAGTGCTTAGCCTTACGCAAATAGAAGGAAGGTCTTAGCCACATGCAAGGTTCGGGATAGTGCTTAGTCCCATGCAAATAGAAGGCAGTGCTTAACCTTATGCAATCAGAGAGGCAGGGCTTAGCCTCGTGCAAATAGAAGGCAATGCTTAGCCTTATGCAAATAGAGAGGCATGTCTTAGCCTCATGCAAGTGATTTGAGACAGGGCTTAGTCTCATGCAAATAGAAGGCATTGCTTAGCCTTATGCAAATAGGGAGGCAGGGCTTAGCCTCATGCAAGTGATTTGAGACAACGCTTAGTCTCATGCAAATAGAATGCAATGCTTATCCTTATGCAAATAGGGAGGTAGGGCTTAGCCTCATGCAAGTGATTTGAGACAGGGCTTAGTCCCATGCAAAAAGAAGGCAATGCTTAGCCTTATGCAAGTTGGAGGCAGGGCTTAGCCTCATGCAAGATTCGGGACAGTTCTTAGTCCCATGCAAAGAGAAGGCAATGCTTACCCTTATGCAAGTAGGAGGCAGGGCTTAGCCTCAAGAAAGATTCAGGACAATGTTTTTTCCATGAAAAGATAAGGCAATGCTTAGCCTTATGCAAGTAGGAGGCAGGTCTTAACCCCATGCAAGGTTCGGGATAGTGCTTAGTCCCATGCAAAGAGAAGGCAATGCTTAGCCTTATGCAAGTAGGAGGCAGGGCTTATCCTCATGCAAGATTCGGGATAGTGCTTAGTCTCATGCAAGGAGAAGGCAATGCTTAGCCTTATGCAAGTAGGAGGCAGGGCTTAGCCTAATGCAGGATTGAGACAAGGCTTAGTCTCATGCAAAGTTTCGGACAATGCTTAGTCCCATGCAAAGAGAAGAGTAAGAGTGCAGTATTCTTAGCTGACAATGCGTTTTATGCACAGCGATTATGTCGTTGTGACGGTGTTTATCATGATGATATAGTCCTGCATTCAAAGAAAAATTTGTGCGTTTTGCGGGGGAGGTTGGTTCGTGCCTTTGCTTGCTCGATTCGCTCCGCTCTGTCTGAAGATCTTGTTCAAGTTATTAGGGTATCATTTGCTAAAGCAGAGTTTCTTTTCAAAGCATGAGTTATAATTTTCAAAAACATAGTAATATATAGTTTAGAAATTAGTTAGATGAACCAGTAACTGTGACACAATCAGAGACATTGCGACTTCTTCTTCCGTAGAATTTTGAACCCTCAAAATTCTGCCCCAGTTAACTAGATGACCTTTCTGGCTGCTCCATACGCTGCGGTTGGCTGAACTTGCTTCGTAATTTTGAGGGTCCTCCTCAAAATTCTGCCCCAGTTTCTAATTGTGGGGGGAAATAGAAATTTTATTAAATTGTGACTGAACCCAAAGGGCTGCCTACGTATCCCCTCTTAAACGGGAATTACGTTGAGCGTAGTTCAATTTACATCATATAGAAAAACATAAGATGATTTACACGTAATATCTTTTGATTACGTCTGAATTGATTGGCTTTGGAAAAATTTCCCCGTCCATCTCTGCGAGTATAAGTGCTCCTCCAATCAATACTATGTAAACCATGTAAGGACCTTGCCAGTTGGGAGAGAATTTCCCTTTGGCTTCATCTTGATGCGGAAAGATCTTTTTCAGCACCAGCTGCCCCGGTGTGAACTGTCTTGGCTTGACTCTTTTGTTGAAGGCTCTGGACATTCTGTTATGATAAAGTTGTCCATGAAGTACCGCATTCATCCTCTTTTCGTCTATGAGGGCTAGTCTCTCATAGCGGCTGTTTATCCATTCTGCGTCGCTGAGTTCGGCTTCTTGTATGATTCTCAAGGAAGGAATTTCCACTTCGGTGGGAATGGAAGCTTCAGTACCATAAACTAACAGGTAGGGAGTTGCCCCGGTTGATGTGTGGACTGTGGTATGGTACCCTAGTAAGGCGAGTGGTAGTTTCTCATGCCATTGTTTGTGATTTTCTACCATTTTCCTTAGTATTTTCTTGATGTTTTTGTTGGCAGCTTCCACGGCTCCATTCATTTAAGGCTGGTATGCTGTGGAATTCTTTTGCTTGATTTTTAAAGCCTCACACATGGATTTCATCATATCACTGTTGAGATTGGCGGCATTGTCAGTGATGATGGACTCTGGAACCCCGTATCGACAAACAATTCGGGCGCAGACAAAATCCGCAACAACCTTCTTGGTCACAACCTATGAAGATACAAATTCAACCCATTTAGTGAAGCAGTCGATGGACAACAAAATGAACCGGTGCCCGTTTGAGGCGGCTGGCTCGATTGGACCAATGGCATCCATTCCCCAAGCAGCAAAGGGCCAAGGTGAGCTTGTTGCATTAAGCGCGTTTGGCGGCACTCGTATCATGTCTCCATGTATCTGACATTGGTAGCATTTTTGAACATACCAGATGCAATCTTTTTCCATGGTCATCCAAAAGTAACCGGCCCTGAGTATCTTCTTGGCCAAGACAAAGCTATTCATGTGTGGACCGCAGGTTTCGGCATGTATCTCCTCGAGCAATTTAGAAGCCTCATTTGCGTCAACACACCTTAATAGTCCCAGATCAGGAGTTCTTCTATATAGGGTTCCTCCACTCTGGAAGAAATGATTGGACAACCTCCGAAGCGTGCGTTTTTCAGTGTGGTTTGCATGCTCCGGGTATTCTTCTTTTGCCAAATACTCTTTGATGTCGTGGAACCAAGGTTTTCCATCCATTTCCTCTTCAACATGAACACAGTACGCCGGCTGATTATGGATCCTTAATGGAATGGGATCGATGAAGTTCTTGTCTGGATGTTGTATCATTGATGACACGATGGCCAATGTGTTAGCAAACTCGTTCTGAATTCTGGGGACATACCGAAACTCTATCTTCGTGAACCTCTTCTTTATTTCTTACACATGATACAGATATGGTAGTATCTTGGAATTCTTGGTTGCCCACTCTCCTTGTACCTGGTGGACAAGCAAATCTGAATCTCCGATCACCAGTAGTTCCTGAATGTTCATATCAACAACCAGGTTGAGCCCTTATATGCAAGCTTCATATTCCGCTATGTTGTTAGTGCAGGGGAATCTGAGTTTTGCAGGCACCGGATAATGTTGAACAGTTTCTGATACCAAGACGTCTCCAATGCCGACTCCTTTGAAGTTTGTTGCCCCGTCGAAAAACATTCTCCAACCATCGTAGGACTCAGCAATGTTTTCTCCTACGAATAATACCTCTTCATCAGGAAAATACGTTTTCAAGGGTTCATATTCTCCTCCCACAGGAGTTTCAGCAAGGTGGTCTGCCAATGCTTGTCCTTTGACTGCTTTCTAAGTTACATAGATGATGTCGAATTCACTCAACAAGATTTTCCACTTGGACATCTTTCCAGTAGGCATGGGATTCTGAAAGATGCACTTCAGGGGACCCATCCTCGATATGAGATATGTCGTATAAGCACAAAAGTAGTGCCTTAGCTTATGAGTTATCCAGGTTAGGGCGTAGCAAGTGCGTTTTAGTAGAGAGTATTGTACTTCATAAGGAGTGAACTTCTTACTCAAGTAATAGATGGCCTATTGCTTTCTCCCTGTCTCGTCATGCTGTCCCAAAACGTAACTGAAATCTCTATCTAACACTGCAAGGTAGAGTAGCAATGGTCTACCTGCCTCCGACGGGACTAATACTGGTGGTGTGGACAAGTATTCCTTGATTTTTTCAAAGCCTTTTGACAATCCTCGGTCCAACTGGTTGCAACGTCCTTCTTCAGCATCTTGAAAATCGGCTCACATATTACTGTGGATTGTGCTATGAAACGACTTATGTAGTTGAGGCGTCCCACAAAACTCATCACATCTTTCTTGCTTTTTGGTGGTGGTAATTCTTGGATGGAATTGACCTTTGATGGTTCCAATTTTATTCCCCGACGACTGACGATGAATCCCAATAGCTTTCCGGCAGGAGCCCCGAATGCACACTTTGCGGGGTTTAACTTCAAGTTGTACTTACGCAGTCTGTCGAAGAATTTCCTCAAGTCTGGTATGTGATCTGTGGCCTTCTTGGATTTAATGTTGACATCATCCACATATACCTCTATCTATTTATGTATCATGTCATGGAAAATGGTTGTCATGGCTCTCTTGTAGGTGCCCCCAGCATTCTTTAGACCGAATGGCATCATTTTATAGCAGTACACCCCCTATGGTGTAATGAAGGCTGTTTTCTCGGCGTCTTTCTCGTCCATCCAGATCTGATGGTAACCTGCGAAGAAATCTACAAAGGACTGGAGTTCATGCTTGGCACAATTGTCTATCAGAATGTGTATATTCGGCAGCGGTAAATCATCCTTTAGGCTTGCTCTGTTGAGATCCCGATAACCAACATAGACTTTGACTTTCCCATCCTTCTTCGGAACAGGCACAATGTTGGCTAACCAGGTTGGATATTCAACTACCCTGAGGACCTTGGCTTTGATCTGCTTAGTAATCCCCTCTTTGATTTTCAAGCTCATGTCCGGCTTGAATTTCTTGAGTTTCTGCTTTACCGGCGGACACATTGGGTTCGTGGGCAACTTGTGGGCCACTATGGATGTGCTCAATCCGTTCATATCATTGTATGACCATGCAAAGATATCCTCATATTCTTTTAGGAACCGAGTGTATTCCTCTTCTCTTACAGTGACAAATGGATGCTTCTGCGGGTTTCCTTGATGGTTTTAGAATCCCCTAAGTTGACTATCTCACTCTCGTTCAGGTTGGACTTGGGCTTTTTCTCAAAATCCTCTACTTCTCTAACAATCTCTTTGGGTATTGCATCCTCTTCTTCTGAATCACTATCCTTTTATTGCGTTATCTCATTACATGTCACAGTCGTTGGTTCATCAAGATAGGAAATAGTAATGTTGTAGGAATAACAAATATGAAAGAAAAGTAGAAATAATAAAACATCAAGCCATTTAAAGTGCCAAACAAAATGATTTTCAATAACTCAAATAACGTTTTGGGACATTGAAAATGTTATTTAAAACAAGAATGCAAAAGTGGAAATCATTTTTTTCAGAAAAAATAAATAATGATATTCAGCCTTGCTACCCCGGGACTCGTCAGGCCCTTGATGGTCTAACAGTCCAGTTCTTGAGGAATGCTCCTCTCTCCACAGCTTGGATAGTAGGGTCTTCCTCCTCCTCCTACTCGACGATCACACAGCAGTCCATATCATCATCTTCCAAGAACAGATTCCTCAATGCTGCCAACGCTTCTTCTTCCTCTGATCCCATATGATATCAGCCTGATGGAAGGTCTGACTTAAGTGCAGCACGGGTTTCTCGAGAGGGTAGTATGGACCATGCCATGGTAGTGACCAATCATCGTATTCCTTGCAAGTGTACTAATACCCCATCCCAAAGGTGGTACCATGGCGCTTCAGTTGTATTGGCTTGGAGATACCCTGAAGATTTTTACCAAGACCATTTCCGCGTTCGTACCCTCTCCATGATAGCATGTTTTCTATCTTGCTACTCCACCACTTATCCTTCTCGATCGCGTTAACACGCTCGATATGATGGTAGGTTTCTCCACCTAACTTCCTTCTGTTTTCAACCACCGGAACAGTCTGACTGGTGTAAATTGGGGTTTCTCCCATCTCCATAGATGATCGCTTCTTGATGGTTCCACTCGAACTTCACAGCTTGGTGCAAAGTAGATGCTACAACCCCAGCGGCTTGTATCCACGGTCGTCCTAACAGTAGATTGTAGAAGGCGGAGATGTCCAGCACATGAAATTCAACATCAAACCAGGTAGGACCCATCTTTTGGCAGAGATTAGTTTCTCCAATGGTATCCCTTTGAGACCCATTGAATTCTTTCACATTCATAGTTTCCGCTCATATCTCATGTAGGCCTTTGCCCAACCTCTTCAGAGTTGTCAACGGGCAAATGTTGAGGCTAGATCCTCCATCTATCAAAACTCTAGCAATAAACTTATCTTCGCATTGCACTGTGATGTGCAGTGCCTTGTTGTGACTTAACCCTTCAGGTGATAGCTCGTCCTCATGGAAAGTGATCGTGTGGCTTTGTAGCACCTGCCCCACCATATTGTTCATTTCTCTGCTAGTGATGTTGTTGAGAACATATGCTTCATTCAACACCTTCATCAAAGCATTCCTGTGTGCCTTAGAATTTTGCAATAATGACATGATGGATATCTGGGCGGGAGTCTTGTTCAGATGATCAACGACAGAGTACTCCCTTGCATATACCTTCCTCCAAAGGTCATCTGGACCAGTCTCAGGGACGGGCAGTTTGCTGGAAGCTTGCTTACTGTTTTCTCCCAAATGTTCAGGTGCATAAACCCTTCCCGTTCTGTCATTCCTTGTGCAACGCCAGACTCTTCCATCTTCGCCTTTCCCTTTCTTCTAGCCTCGGCCACATAATCCCAAGGGACAACATTGGAACTAAAGCGAGGTGTGGGTGCCACCGTTACAGTAAAAGGTGTGGCCATTTCTACCTCAAATGGAGCGGGTGTTTTCGCAGGTGGTGTTACTTATACTTCAAAAGGAACCGATGCAGCTACCTCGACTTCAATTGGCGGCTGTACCTGCACCACAATGGGATTAAGCATGACTGCAGGTTTCTTAGGATCATCACCTTCTCAAATAAGCCCGATTGATCCCTCGGGATTCCACTCTTCATCAGTTTCTATCACATTGACCCCTTCACCCCTATGATCTAGGAGGGAATTATTGCGGGCATTGGATGTAGATTCCTTCTCCTGTATGACCTTATTATAAATCAGCGTTTGGATCTTGTCTTTCAAGGTGCGGCGCTCGTCAATAGTGTGTCCCTTCATACCGGAATGGTATGCACATGTTTTGTTTGCATTGACCTATTGAGATGAATTCTCTATTGCCACAGCGGGTTAGGGGTGACATATCCAGTAACTTTAAATCTTTCGTACAACTGGTTGATGGGTTCAGCAATGGCGGTGTACTGTCTAGGTGGTTTGCGATCAAAATTAGGCCTGGGTTTTTGGTAGTTTGGACGAGTTGGTGGTGACTGATAATAGGATGGTTGGGTGTTATAGGTATGGTAGGCAGTAGCAGGTTGGGAATATCTGGGAGGTGAAGATTGGTGTGTGGGTGGAGGTGTTTGGTATACAAATGGATTTTTTGGACCTTGGGCAACCATTACTGTTCCCACTTCTTTCTTTTTCGATATGCCGCCTGATTACAATGCTTTGTTTTTGGCTTGCAGTGCCTCGAAGTTTGTCACCATTCAACTTTTAATACCTTCCTCGATCCTTTCTCCGAGCTTGATGATATCGGAGAACTTGTGATTATCAATAACTATTAGCCTTTCGTAATATTACAGATCATGTGCCCTTACAAAGAACTTGTTCATCTGTTCCTCATCTAACGCCGATCTAACCTTCGGTGCTTCTTACCTCCACCGAGTAGCATACTCGCAGAAAGTGTCAGTTGGCTTCTTCTTGAGGTTCTGGATGTAGAAAACATTCGGTGCATTTTCTGTGTTGAATCTGAACCTGTCCATGGAATCTGACGCCATGCTCACCCAATTAGCCCATTTCTTGGGATTTTGGATTATGTACCTAGACAGGGCATCTCCAATAAGGCTTCTCATGTACAATTTCATGCGAATCCTTTAGTCGTTTCCAAACCCTAAGAGCTTGTCACAGTAAGTTCTTAGATGAACCTTGGGGTCACCCGTTCCATCAAACATTTCGAACTTGGGAGGTTTGTAACCCTCCGGCAGTTCCACATCCGGCTGTATGCACAAATCCTTTTAATTCAGACCTTCAATCCCTTTACCTCCTTGAACACCCTGAACTCGACTCGTTAGTTTCTTGAGCTCCTCATCCATTTTCTTGATCAACAGATCCTTCTCCGCGGATTCTGGTGTATATGAGATTGGTTGGGTGGAATGGGGTAAAGTTTCCACGTATATAGGGTTGTTTTGATGAATACCGGGAGTTTGGGTATAGTGATGATCAATAGTTGAGTTTTGGGGTTCAGGGATAATTTTTGGGGTATTTTGAGGAGTGTGATAGGTGGTTTGCAGGTATTGAGTAGGGAGATGCTGATTTTGAGGAGGGGTTGTATACTGGTGAGGTGCGGGAGGATTATGCAGGCGTTTGTTGGGTGTGTTATGAGGTGGTGCCGGGTTTTGGGTGTTTGGATGGTTGACATCTGGGACATTCAGTGTGAGGGAGAGATTTGCCAAGTTACGGACCTGCTCAAGCTCGCCTTGTAGTTCAAGTATCTTCTGCTCAAGTCGTAAAACCAAATCATTTGAGGCATGAGCGCCCCGACCATCGGAAGTTTCCATATTCTCGACATGTGCAGTGTTGTCCTGACGTCGTTTCATATCATCCATTTTAGCTTTCCCTTTGCTTTTGGGTATACTTGGAGGAGAAGAGGATGGAGGGCCTCTGGATCTGGTATGGTAAGCTGATGATGTCAGTATGCGCGAACCAACCTTGGGTAATGGGAATAATCAAAAGGAAAGAAAAACAAAAAGGTAGCCAAGTCATTAAGAATTCTAAAAATGTTTGCAGTATTTAAACACATATTGCGGAAATGAAATTCGCATCCTAATTTGGGAGCCTCGTTGTGCCCGAGGTAGGCCTAGCGACAAGTTGATTTGGAGAATTTCAGTGCCAATAAGTGCCTCATTTCATTAATGTAAAAATAGATGAATCTAAAACGACACTAAGATAAGTCACTAATGGCACTTCTTAGCCTTATTACATTTGAAAAAGCAAATAAACCTAATCTACTCGGTCCCATAAGGACCTTCCCCAGGCGTGATCTTCCTGGCTCCATCGATCAGGTTCCCCAGATCGCGCATTCCCAACAACAGATATACCCTTGCTAGATGTCCTCCTTCGCTTCCCTCAGCATTCTCGCAGTCGACGACTCTTTTCCTTATCTTCTCTTCTAGCTCCATCAGACCATGCTCCAGATATTCCAGCCTTTCATCAGACTTGATAGCCATTTCCCTCCATTCATTGATTAGTTCCATATCAGTCTGGTGTTACTCCAGATGCTCGACTCGGACTCATGAATCCTTTTGTGCAATTTGTTGTATTTCACTTGGGCTTCAGCAATTTTGTCTATGACCTGTTTCCTTAACCGATTCCCGGCTCAACTATCTCTGCTATGCTATCTTCCAACCACGATGGGTAAAAGCGTACATGCCCTACGTGATACCTGTCTGGTTCGATAATGTCCTTTTCTACAATAATCTTTGAGTGCCACATATGCTGAGCTTCACATTTGTATGGGATGTCGTCATCCTGAAAATCTGCCCTCTAATGACTCATTTTAGCAACTCACGTTATGACTTGCTTCTTGCTTGCTTGTCTCATGACCCTGATGGGAACGTAAGGGTATATGCCATTTAACCCGATCAACACCAAGTATGGAGAGTCCCTAGATTTGATGATGAACTCGTCAGTAGGGAATCATTCGAACATCCATTGAACCTGATCCTCGATCAAATTGTCGAAAACCTGCACCCATTCTGTAGCATTCTCTGGTTGAGCAAACTTGTGTGGGATATAAGTCATTCTCTTAGGGTGATGGAAAGTTATATGATCATTCCACGACCTTCATGGAAACTCTTGACGGTATTGACCTCTCTGGAGATGCTCCAATAACCAAATCTGTAGCAGCAAATTACAACCCTCAAAGTGTTTGAACCCCTTCTGACAGTGATCTAAGGCCTGATATATGTCAGCTATGATCATAGGGACAATGATATATGTTTTCCCCTCGATTCCCTCCATTAAGGTTTTGGCTATCATGGCCAGTCTGGTGTGAATTTTGTCCCCTTGCATTGGAAACACTATCATACCCAGGAAGCAGACGATGAACACAAAAACCCTGCGGTGAATACAACCTAAGGAAGTGATAGAGAATTCATCATGAAAGATACGATACGATTTGCTATGACCATATCGTTCATCGAGGTAGTCAAAGGGTATATAGGACTTCTTCGGGCACTCCAAATTGTCGTTCTTTTTCAAACCCATCATTTTCAGAAACCCCCTAGCGATACAGTTTTCTGGAACCAATAAACCGGGATTGTCCCAAGGTAGTCCAGTGAATCCCCCCATTTCTTCCAAGAGAGGGGTCATTTCTATGCTACCAAAACAGAACACGGACTTTTCTCCGTCCCAGAACATAGTGGCAGCTTCGATTAATATATTGTTCGGTTGGATGTCCAATAAAGAAGGAAAATTTCCCAAGACCTTTTTCACATGATTTTTGTCATTTGATAAAAGATCTTCCCACCAAACTAGCAACAATGGTGATATGCTACGGACCATGCTGCACATCGGGACTTCGTGCCTCATTTTCTGCAAAACAAATAAGGTTAGGCCCTTTTCCCCTCCAGATTCGACTATTTATATATCAGTGATTAGCATATTGGCACTTATTTCTCCAAATTAATGCACATATCGTGGTTGCGTCCGTTGGGATTATGGAAACCCCGGTGGACTTTTGGACAAGGCTTTTCTTAAAGGGTTATTATGTGGACAACATATTAACCCTGGCTAGGTTTGACCATGATGCATGTACAATTAATCAGAGTAAGGTTTCTATAGAGGTCTAGACCGGTACCCTCAAGCGTACAACTTGAGGGGGAAAGGCACGGAACCGTCGACTGCACCGCTGATCGACTAGTTTTACCGCAAATAAGCCTTTCCGAATTCAAAGGGGTGATAAATAGGAAGAGCGCAAATACTCATCAAGCGTTGCTAAGGTATTTATTACGCAGGAGTGGAATATGATGTTGAGCATGATTTATGATACATAAAATAGCACGTTGTCACGTATTTGAACGTTGAAAAAATAATAAATGTGGTATTTATAATTAAAAAGGTGTTTAAGAAAGAAAATAAAGAGACAAGTCAGTTTCCATAGTAAAGAGAATTGTAAATGCTTGAAAACAGGCAAATAAATTAACATAAAGTGAGAAAGGGAAGGGGTGCGCATGTATTTAATAGAATAAAGCATGCTTGAAGACTAATTCACAAAAGATCAAATTCGTTATTGTAAGAGCCTAAGGATTATCCCCAGCAGAGTCTCCATGCTGTCGCGCCCCTTTTTACTCGCGAAATCGGGTATCGACATTTTTGGACAACTCTTTTCCTTTTGGGATGGGGTAAGGGATTTGAAGAGTCGCCACCTAACGGATTAAGGTGCGTTAGGGCACCTAGAGAAGATAACTCAAGAAACTAGTTTGCATCACCAGAGATCAGGTAAGGGCTCGAAATTTCCTTGAGGGGAAGGTGTTAGGCACCCCTCGAGAGCCACAACGGTGGGTCCCGACCGAACATAATTAAGCGAATTAGTCTTAAAGGAAAATAAAGCAATTTAGACAAATATACATTACTTTAAAATGAGAATTAAAGGGGTCCTAGGTTTTCTAGCCTATGGGATCATTCCATGCAATACTTTGTAACTTCCCCAAGTTGGGGTGCTACTCGTAGTATTAGCGCACGGCTCATCATCTCCTTTACTACCCAATTACTATCTTTCAGTTGTTACCTAAGCGTTCTAATAGCTTCTATCTCGTGCCTTATGCGTGCATTACCCGTCCGTTACCTATGGTCCTGGAGGTATTTAGGACCTCTGTTTAGGGTGGTTCTAGACTGACCAATGTTGCTTAAAATGGGAAAAAGCTAGGCGACAAATAAAATTTAGATAGGATTATCATGTAAGGAGAAAATAAGGGCTCATATTAACTTCCACAAGTAGACAACAAATGCACGCAATTAAATCAGCAAATTTCGTTAATTTAGGACCATATATGCAAGATATCTAGATGAGCATAAACAGAATGTAATACAACAGTTTTATTAAGGCGAACATCGGTACATATCAATTTGCCTACTGATTTTTATTAAGCTTTGAATCTGGGCACTTTCAGGCAGCAAGATGTCATAATTTTTAGGCCCAGAATTCTTAATAACCCTACAAATTTGCCTAAGTGGTAACCAGAATTGTTTAACATAATCATGTAGCCATGGTATCTACAACTGTTAATTATAGACCTATAACATGGTTTCTAAGTGAGTTACTAATTTTAACCTATAAAGACAGGTTTTGTCTTTTTTAGATCTTATAGGCATGCTTTCTATTTTGCAGAATTGATTTAACTCCTATAGACATGATCTCTAATTGTTGACTTGATTTAAACTCCTATGAACATGATCTCTAAGTTTACAAATTGATTTCACCCTATAGGCATGATATCTATTAGTTTGAATCCTATAGACATGATTTCTAGATTTTGAAACTGATTCCTTTTATTCCAACATGCATAGTATCTAAATTGAAACTGATTTTTTTATATCCTATAAACATGATATCTAGGTTGAATGTGGGCAGAATTTTAAAACACTTGCCAAGAAGGTTATTATTCAAACAAATAGGATCATATATACATGATCACGAATGCACGTTGGGATTCGAAATATGTGTAGATCCTATGAACATGGATTCTAATGCAGAATTAACAAAAGACCTCTAGGTAGTATCTCTAGTATGCTAAAAATGTGAAAATGCAGAGTCACAAACAGTCAGAAAAATGTCCTATATGAAGAATCTCTAAACGATTAGTAGCATTCACATAAGGAATCAACACAATAGACCTATAGGCAGGATTTCTACCCGAGTTTTAAACAAAGATATAGAAAAAGCCCTAGATTTTACTAATAAGCCTCAAGTATGTTTATTACAGAGATTATTACAGCCCAGAATGAAATAAATTACATAACAATATCCATTACACTATAGGGAGCCTTAGCAGGCCCAATATAAACTTGGAAACCAGGCCTTCAATCATAGAATCTTTGAAGGATAATGGGACCATCCATGGCACATAAATTTGGGTTCCTAGTGTGTCAAAGTTACCAAGGGCCTCAGGGACCCAGGGCAATGCTCACACCAGGACCACACTTAACGAAACAGTTCATAAGAGATTGGAAGACCAACCCCATTTTGTCAGAGTTCGGAGGAGTCTCAAGGACTCTAGGCAGTGCTCACACTGGGGGTGGTAGGAACCTAGATAGCTAAGAGTAGAAGTTTGAAAACCAGTGCATAGGGGTAAGGGGGACAGTTTTAGAAAAAACAGTTTAATTTTTAGAAGCAAACAGATTCAGATTACATGGTTACAAACAGAGTTGTACCAAGAAACAACCAGAAACCATATTCAGCACATGGTTTAAGCAGATTGGTAATTGTTTAGACTAAATGCTCATACTTGTATTTAAGGTAATCACAAAAGCAAGGACACTGTAACTAACAGACAGAATTAGCCACATATTACATGCTTACAGTCTCTAGCAATGTTCAGAACAAGGAACATACAACTCATTATACAGGGTTTCACATTATTGGAGATGACTTAGTTTAGCAATTGTCATTACGTGGAATCACATAGTCATATAGCAAACAGAAGCATGCTGAGGTTTTTAAACTAACCAAATAAGCACATATAACATAATTGGATAACATAAGTTAAAGCATACCAGTTGAGAAGAAAGTAAACATGAATGCAATGGCAATTTGAATCCAAAGAATCTAGACTTGGCTTTCAGCCACCAAATAGTGCAGCAAATCAGAATAATAGAAGGAGAGAACTCAAGTTTTTTGGGAGAACAGAAAGCTTGAGAGTTTTTTAAGTTGTTTAGTGAAGAATTTGTAAAAGCGTGTGTGCGTGTCTGAGTGTAAGTCTTTGTATAAGTGTGTAAAATCAAGACAAGGGAAGGTATTTTATAGCATACAATAGAGTAAAACAACAACAACAACCCCAATTTGATCCCAACATGTGGGGTCTGGGGAAGGTAGTCTGTACGCAGACCTTACCCCTACCTAATGCAGATAGAGAGGTTATTTCTAATAGACCCTCGACTCAGGAAGGGCAAGAAGAAGAAGAGGGAAGCAAGCAAGGAAAAAAAACACTGTAATAAAAATCAAAGAATATGAAGGGAAATGCATGCTACTAAGCCTATCAGTGAACACTATAACTACCTACTAACCATCTACCTTAATCCTCGACCTCCACACCCTCCTATCAAGTGCCATGTCCTCAGTGAGCTGAAGTAGCACCATGTCCTTCCTAATCACTTCTCCCCAGTACTTCTTAGGCCTACCTCGACCTATCTTCAAACTCTCCATGGCCAACCTCTCACACCTCCTGACAGGGGCATCAATGCTTATTTTCCTAACATGTCCGAACCATCGCAGTCACGACTTCCGCATCTTGTCATCTACGGAGGATACTCCAACTTTGTCCCGGATAGCTTCATTCCTAATTCTATCTCGGCTGGTATACCCACACATCCATCTCAACATCCTCATCTCTGCTACTCTCATCTTTTGCACGTGGGAGTTCTTGACTGGCTAATACTCAGCCCCATACAGCATAGCGGGTCGAACCACTACTCGATAAAACTTACCTTTAAGTATTAACGGCACATTCTTATCACATAGAACACCGGAAGTGAGCCTCCACTTCATCCACCCCGCTCCGATGCGATGTGTGACATCTTCGTCAATCGCTCTGTTACCCTATATAATAGATCCGAGATACTTAAAACTCGCTCTCTTGGAGATAACTTGAGCATCAAGCTTAACCTATGCTTCTGCATCGTGGGTCTCACTGAATTTTCACTCCAAGTATTCTGTCTTGGTTCTACTCAGTTTGAAACCTTTTGACTCCAAGGTCTGTCTCCAAACCTCCAACCTCGCGTTAACTCCGCTACGCGTATCGTCAATCAACATTATATCATCGAAAAAATAGCATGCACCAAGGCACCTCCCCTTGGATGTGACGCGACAATACATCCATCGCCAAGGCAAACAAAAATAGGCTAAGAGCTGATCCCTGGTGCAACCTTATCACCACAGGTAAATGATTCGAGTCTCCACCCACAGTCCTCACCCGAGTCTTAGCATCATCATAAATATCCTTAATCACCCTAATGTACGCTACCGGAACGCCTCTAACCTCCAAACACATCCAAAGGACGTCCCTCGGAACTTTATCGTATGCCTTATCAAGGTCAATAAATACCATATGTAAATACTTCTTCCTTTCCATGTACTGCTCCACTAATATCCTTACCATATGAATCGCTTCTGTAGTCGAACACCCCGGCATGAATCCAAATTGATTCTCTAAAATAGACACGCACCTCCTCACCCTGGCCTCCACCACTCTCTCCCAAACCTTCATAGTGTGACTCAATAACTTGATACCTCTATAATTGTTGCAATTTTGGATATCACCCTTGTTCTTGTAAAGCAGAACCATCGTACTCCACCTCCATTCTTTGGGCATCTTCTTTGGCTTAAAATTAACATTAAACAACCTAGTGAGCTACTCCAAACCTGCCCGTCCCGCACTCTTAAAGAATTCCACTTCGTCTGGCCTCGTTGCTCTGCCCCTGCACATCTTACGCATCGCTCCTTCCACCTCCTCTACCATAATCCGCCTACAGTACCCAAAATTTTGCCGACTCTCGGAGTGCTCCAACTCACCTAACACAACGCATCTATCCCCCTCCTCATTCAACGATTTTTGGAAGTATGTCTACCATCTTCTCCTAATGAGTGCCTCGTCCATCAACACTTTACCATCCTCGTCCTTGATGCACTTGACTCAGTCTAAGTCACGGGCTATCCTATCCCTCACCTTGGCCAACCGGTACAACCTCTTGTCCCCACATTTGCCCTCGAGCTCCTCGTACAAACGAGCAAATGTTGCATTCTTAGTCGTCGTAACTGCTAACTTTGCCTCTTTCTTTTCCTTTATGTAACACTCCCGATAAGTCCTTTTTCCCTCCTCGTTTGTACTCTCTACTAGCTTCAAATAAGCAACTTTCTTAACTTCCACTTTACCTTGAACCTCTCCATTCCCCCCTTTATGACCCCCAGGAGAACCCTTCATGACCCCTAAGACCTCTCTAGCAGCTACCCTAATGCAATCTGCAGTCATAGACCACATACTAGACGCGTCCCCCATACTCACCTAGACACTCATAGCCAACAACTTCTCCCCTAACTCCTGAGCTTTGTCCTTGGTCAAGTTACCCCACTTGATTTTAGGTTGCATGCACCCCGCCATCTTCCTCATTCAACGATTTTTGGAAGTATGTCTACCATCTTCTCCTAATGAGTGCCTCGTCCATCAACACTTTACCATCCTCGTCCTTGATGCACTTGACTCGGTCTAAGTCACGGGCTATCCTATCCCTCACCTTGGCCAACCGGTACAACCTCTTGTCCCCACATTTGCCCTCGAGCTCCTCGTACAAACGAGCAAATGTTGCGTTCTTAGTCGTCGTAACTGCTAACTTTGCCTCTTTCTTTTCCTTTATGTAACACTCCCGATAAGTCCTTTTTCCCTCCTCGTTTGTACTCTCTACTAGCTTCAAATAAGCAACTTTCTTAACTTCCACTTTACCTTGAACCTCTCCATTCCCCCCTTTATGACCCCCAGGAGAACCCTTCATGACCCCTAAGACCTCTCTAGCAGCTACCCTAATGCAATCTGCAGTCATAGACCACATACTAGACGCGTCCCCCATACTCACCTAGACACTCATAGCCAACAACTTCTCCCCTAACTCCTGAGCTTTGTCCTTGGTCAAGTTACCCCACTTGATCTTAGGTTGCCTGCACCCCGCCATCTTCCTCATTCAACGATTTTTGGAAGTATGTCTACCATCTTCTCCTAATGAGTGCCTCGTCCATCAACACTTTACCATCCTCGTCCTTGATGCACTTGACTCGGTCTAAGTCACGGGCTATCCTATCCCTCACCTTGGCCAACCGGTACAACCTCTTGTCCCCACATTTGCCCTCGAGCTCCTCGTACAAACGAGCAAATGTTGCGTTCTTAGTCGTCGTAACTGCTAACTTTGCCTCTTTCTTTTCCTTTATGTAACACTCCCGATAAGTCCTTTTTTCCTCCTCGTTTGTACTCTCTACTAGCTTCAAATAAGCAACTTTCTTAACTTCCACTTTACCTTGAACCTCTCCATTCCACCACCAGTCCCCTTTATGACCCCAGGAGAACCCTTCATGACCCCTAAGACCTCTCTAGCAGCTACCCTAATGCAATCTGCAGTCATAGACCACATACTAGACACGTCCCCCATACTCACCTAGACACTCATAGCCAACAACTTCTCCCCTAACTCCTGAGCTTTGTCCTTGGTCAAGTTACCCCACTTGATCTTAGGTTGCCTGCACCCCGCCATCTTCCTCATTCAACGATTTTTGGAAGTATGTCTACCATCTTCTCCTAATGAGTGCCTCGTCCATCAACACTTTACCATCCTCGTCCTTGATGAACTTGTCTCGGTCTAAGTCACGGGCTATCCTATCCCTCACCTTGGACAACCGGTACAACCGCTTGTCCCCACCTTTGCCCTCGAGCTCCTCGTACAAACGAGCAAATGTTGCGTTCTTAGTCGTCGTAACTGCTAACTTTGCCTCTTTCTTTGCCTTTATGTAACACTCCCGATAAGTCCTTTTTTCCTCCTCGTTTGTACTCTCTACTAGCTTCAAATAAGCAACTTTCTTAACTTCCACTTTACCTTGAACCTCTCCATTCCACCACCAGTCCCCTTTATGACCCCCAGGAGAACCCTTCATGACCCCTAAGACCTCTCTAGTAGCTACCCTAATGCAATCTGCAGTCATAGACCACATACTAGACGCGTCCCCCATACTCACCTAGACACTCATAGCCAACAACTTCTCCCCTAACTCCTGAGCTTTGTCCTTGGTCAAGTTACCCCACTTGATCTTAGGTTGCCTGCACCCCGCCATCTTCCTCCTACTCCTCTTGATCTCCAGGTCCATAACTAGGAGCCTACGCAGAGTCGTGAGGTGCTCACTCGGGATGACCTTACAGTCAGTGCACAGACCTTTATCGCATTTCTTGCAGAAAAGGTAATCAATCTGAGTCTCGCCTATTGAATTTCGGAAAGTGACCAGGTGTTCTTCCCTCTTCGGGAAACTCGAGTTAGATATAACCAAAGCAAAAGCTCTAGTAAACTCCAATAGTGAGTTACCTCCCTCATTTCTATCCCTAAAATTGTACCCGCCATGCACATCATCATAACCCCTAGAACTAGCCCCAATACGACCATTGGAATCTCCGCCAATGAACAACTTTTCTGTGTGCGGGATACTACGCACCATCTCGTCCAAATCATCCCAAAATTTCTTCTTAACCTCTTGGTCCAAACCTACCTGAGGAGCGTATGCACTAATCACATTTACAGTAAACCCACCAACTACCAACTTAATACTCATCAACCTATCATTTACCCTCCTAACCTCAACCAAGAGCTCCTTGAGGTCCCTGTCTACTAAAATACCTACCCCATTCTTGCCCCATGTGCTCCCTGAGTACCATAGTTTAAACCCGTCTACATCTCGTGCCCTAGTACCCTTCCATCTAGTCTACTGAACACACGCTATGTTGATCTTCCTCTTCTGAAGAATCTTAGCTAACTCTATAGATTTCCCCGTCAACGTCCCAATATTCCAAGATGCAATTCTCAACCTAGAGGTTTTCTTACCCCCCCCCTTCCCACCCTTGGACCCCACCCCCAGCCCTGCCCGAGGACATGACCTTACTCTCGTATTGTTCACTACCTCCACTATAAGCAAATGGTATTAGGTAAATACTACCACTAAGAACAAAAAACGGGAACGAAGGACTACAAGCTACTAACCCAAGAGCTAAAAACAACTCAAAAGAGTGACTACGAGAACAGAAACGCGAGTAGGCACTAGAACAATGGATCTACCACGTCTATGAAACTACCCCTATGCAAACACAGAACTAAAATGAATAGAGGTAACCTTAAGCTTAAAACGCTAATAGAAAAGATAGAAAAAGAAATTAATCCAATCAAAATTACGGACAAAGATAAGGTATAAAATCAATTACACACAAATAAGGTATGAAAATCAGTTAATCAATCAATTACGATCAGCATGAATCAATTAAGAGGACAGAATCAAATAAGTACTACTTAATTTAAGGAAAATCTCACACGAAATTAATCAATATCTAAGAATGAGTTCCAATAAAGTAAGAACTGATTCGACAAACAATTAGGAGTCATCACACAAAATCAGCCAGTAATACGGGTAAATACATAAGGTAAGAACAAGTAAGAACTTAATAAGGAAATACATGTACTAAATTCAAACCCTAATTTAGGCAAATAAATCACTTAACACTTTAATTGACAGAGCTAATGAAAACAGGCAAAACATTATAATAAATAGTCGAATAATTGAAACCCTAAGGCATATCAAAGACATAGAGATGCAACTCAAGTAAAAATCAGTCGAAAAAGTAAAGAAGAAAACCAGAGTTGAAACATTTGAACGATTAAACATTTTTTGCAGAAATTCCATTAGAAATCAAAATCCTAGCTTTTAGGGTAAAATAAAATTGGTTAACAATAATAGTAAAAACAGAAAATCTTAAGGAAAAAATACCAAACAAACTCAAAACCGCTTCAGATCTAAAGAGATCTAAACGTATTCAACCAGAAATAGCTAGGTTCATGAAAATAAACAAAAGTGAATCAAATCTGGTTTGAACCAGAGATTTGAAACCATAAAAACACGAAAGTATTAGTACGCACAGACATCAGAGTGAATATAGACGGATTAATCGAGAAATGAGAGATTTTGAACCAAATCTGGTTTGAATCTCTTGGGATTATCCTCAAGTAACATGAAAATCATACAACCAGTAGAGAGATGAGTCCGGGTAAGGCATGGAATCGAAGAAAAACCCCATGAATCAAGAGGGATATCGGTGACGGCGGGATAGGGTTAGAAGGGGGTGAGAGAGAAGAGAAAAGAGAAGGGATGGAAGGACGGTGGATTTGGAAAATGGGGGGTAGGGTTTAGGGGTTGGTGTAGTTAAAAAATGAAAGGGGGTCCTGGACCGTTGATCTTTTGAGATCAACGACCAGAATTAGTTCTAGGCTGGGGCGGGTTATGGATATTGGGTTATTGGGTTTGGGTATTGGGTTAAGGGTTATGATAATGGGGGTGGGGTCCAAAAAATTAATTTAAAAGGCTATATTTTAAATACACACTTCAATTAATAAATTATTTATAAAAATAGTTAATAAATGATGAAAAATGCTATTTGTATATGAAAATGATTTAAAATAATTACTTGATATTATAAAAATATAAAAAGTCATCTTCGTGAAAAATAAAGTAATTATGCATACATGGGCTATTATTGCAAAGTTATTGCAATTGCAACCTAAAGATGTAAATATAATTATGCATAAAATAATTAAAGCTTAATATAAATATAAATGATAAAAATTAAGCAACAAAATTATTATAAAATCATTTGTGATGCAATTAGTAATTATTTAGATAATAAAAATCTTTTAAAATTACAAAAATTTATGGAAAATACTAATTGATGTTCATGCACTATTTTGAAAGTATATATGTGTTTTGAAAGTAATATATGGGAAATATTGGGTATCAACAACTGTCATACAATCCCATAAGATAAGGAAATAGAAGACTCATCGAGCTATAAAGGAAGAAGTAGAAGAACATCCAAAAGCACGCAATTGCATCATCTATTTCTACGCCTTTCTAGTTCTAAGTACAAACATTGTATTCTTGAGTCTACAAGTGTCACAAAAGATAGGAAGAGTTAGAAAACAAAACGAGAGTTGTGTCAACATTAGAAAGAATTAATGTTGTTGTATACGTTGGTGGTGAACGTACTAAAACCATCATTGTTGTAAACACTTACTAAAAGATCTAAGAGAACCCTTGTGACCTAAGAGAACTGGACGTATGTACTACACTGGTATTGAACCAGTATAAAAATTGTTGTGTCTTTTGTACCTTTCTGTCTCCTCAGTTTATTTCTACTGCGATCAATCACTGTGTAAAGTCTAGTCGACTAAATTCCTACATAGTCAACTAAGATTTTTAAATCGGTTACAATTCACCCCCATCCCCTCTTGTAATTTCAATTGGTATCATAGCAGGACTCACGAACATTGCTCAACAGCAAGTGAGGAAAAGATCATGGCATCAAACACAGTCGTTGGAGCATTATTTCAAGAAGGAACCTCTCAGGGTCGCCCCCTTACTTATATGGCCAGCACTTCTCTCATTGGAAAATGTGCATGGAGACCTAAGCTATGTCATATGATATTAAGGTTTGGCATGCAATCAAAAAGGAAAATCTTCCAATTCCACCAAAGAAGGATAAAGACGGTCAAATTATAGTATCATCTCATCCTCTTGATTTAGATGATTACATTGAAGAACAATCAGTCGTTATTCAAGTGAATGCCAGGGTAAAAAGTCTGTTGTACAATGCTATAAGCGGGGAAGAATACAAAAAGATATCAAGATGTGAAGATATAAAAGAAATGTGAGATAAGTTAGAGGTCACATATGAAGGAACCGACAAAGTGAAAGAGACAATGATCAATCTCCTAATTCGAGACTATAAATTGTTTAAAAAGAAGAAAAAGAAGAAGAAGGAGAAGAAGAAGAAGGAGAAGAAGGAGAAGTAGAAGAAGGAGAAGAAGGAGAAGAAGAAGGAGAAGAAGGAGGAGAAAAAGGAGAAAAAGGAGGAGAAGAAGGAGAAGAAGAAGGAGAAGAAGGAGAAGTAGAAGAAAGAGGAGAAGGAGAAGAAGGAGAAGTAGGAGAAGAAGAAGAAGCAGGAGAATAAGGAGAAGAAGGAGGAGAAGGAGGAGAATAAGGAGGAGGAGGAGGAGGAGGAGGAGAAGCAGAAGAAGAAGGAGAAGAAGAAGAAGCAGGAGAAGAAGGAGAAGAAGGAGAAGCAGGAGAAGAAGAAGAAGCAGGAGAAGAAGGAGAAGAAGGAGAAGAAGGAGGAGGATGAGGAGGATGAAGAGGAGAAGGAGAAGAAGAAGAAGAAGAAGAAGAAGAAGAAGAAGAAGAATAAGAAGAAGAAGAAGAAGAAGAATAAGGAGAAGGATAAGGAGGAGGAGGAGGAGGAGGAGGAGGAGGAGAAAAACAATATGAGAATATAGGTATGCTCTCCAAAGTTGTAACAAGCATGATAAGGAAAAGCAGAAATAGCAAAAGAGGGAAATCAATTGTCATGTACTCCAAGAATCTATTAATATTCCTACATGTCCTAATTGTCATGTACTCCAACAATCTATTAATATTGCTCTTGAAAATATTGAGAAAGTTCTGAATGAACTTCAAAAAATCCAAAGAGAAAATAAATATTGGGCTCTGAAGTTGGAAATGTGTGAGATTGAAAGAGATATGCTTCAAGATGAAGTTAATGAACTTCAACTTCAACTGAATGGATTGTGAAAATCCACTAGTCATAGTTCAGTTAGATTGAATTAATTTGCTTCTCATAAATCTTCGACTAGAACTAGAAATCTCTCTGTATGTACTCATTGTGGCAAAAATGGTCACAACACTAACCACTGCAGGCTTAAAATCAGAGAAGAAAAAGTCCCTAAAAATTTCAATAACACCTCCAGTTTTTATTGCGGAACTCGATCAAACCTCTAATTATTACAGCTTTAGGAACAACAAGAGATGGGTCTGGCGACCCAAGCCCACTAGTCAAGCTAATACTCAGAGCACTAAACAAGTAATTTTTCTTATTTACAAGAACACCGCAAGAAGAATCGAAAAGGGAAATGGTACCTTGATAGCGTGTGTTCCAGACATATGACTAGTGACAAACAATTGTTCAAAACTGTCACCAAACTAGACGGAGGAACGGTCACTTCTGGAGACAAGTAAAAAAATGTAATTGAAGTTGGAAGAGTTCCCCTCAGCTCAACATATGATGTAGACAAAGTGTACCTGGTTGATGAACTTGGATACAACCTTCTCAGTATCAGTCAACTATGTGACAATGACAATGAGGTTCGTTTAAAAAAACATGGTTGGTTTATTGAAGACGAATCAGGTAAAGTTATTCTTTCTGGAAATAGAGACAGGAATGTCTATACTCTCAGTAACATAGATAGTCTTGGCAATCAAATTTTTCTAGCCTCTTTGATTGATGATCCTTGGGTATGACATAGAAAACTTGTTCATGCCAGCATGCATACTATGCATAAACTTTCCAAAAATGATCTTTTCATTGGTCTTCCAAAACAAGATTTTTCAAAAGATCAAATATGTGAAGCATGTCAACTAGGAAAACAAACCAGGTCCTCTTTTAAAGTTAAAAATATTATTTCTACTACAGAACCTCTTCAACTCCTACACATGGACCTTTTTGGTCCAACTAGAACTGCTAGCATAGGTGGTAGAAAATATGCCTTGGTATAGTAGATGATTTTTATCGATTTACCTGGGTTATATTTCGAAGTCATAAAGATGAGGATAATGAAATTTGAAGTCTTTTGCAAGAAGGTGCAATGGGAAAAAGGTTACTACATATTTTCCATAAGAAGTTATCACGGAGGAGAATTTGAAAGCAAAGCATTTGAGAACTTCTGCAATGATCAAGTGATTTCTCACAATTTTTCATCTCCAAGATCACCGCAACAAAATGGAGTGGTAGAACGCAAAATAGAACCTTGCAAGATATGGAAAGAACTATAATTGTGGAAACTCACTTCCACACCACTTCTAAGCAGAAGTTGTAAGCACAACATGTCAGATCAACAAAAGATGCTTAATTCGACCTATTCTCAAGAAGACTCCATATCAACTATGGAGAGGAAAAAGACCCAACATAAGTTATTTTCATCCTTTTGGTTGTGAATGCTTCATACACAAAAAGGGAAAAGAAAATCTTGGTAAGTTTGATCCCAAAAGCGACAAAAGTTATTTTTCTCGGATACTCTCCCTCTAGTAGAGCATATAGAGTTTGTAATAAGCATACTTCTATTGGAGAATTTATACATGTTATTTTTGTGGACACTAACCCTCGCTTAAGGAATGAAAAATTTCCTGAAAGTGAGGAATTTTCATAGTTTTAAAGTCTGTCAATACATGTGAAACACTCATGATGAGGTGACTAATCAGCAAGATCAGTCGACTCAGACAATCAGGAACCTTCTGTAACTGTTTAGACAAATCCTGTTGAAAAGGAGCCAATATTAGTTGTTCCAAATGAATGGAAAAGTGATCCTGGATATCTACATAAGTACAACATTAGAGACCCTCAGAAAGGAATAAAAACTAGAAGATCACTAAAGTAGACATCAAATATTTCACTCATATCCAGTTCGAACCAAAAATGGTGGATGAGGCATTGGGGACAAAAGTTGGATACTACAATGAAGGAAGCGCATGATCAATTTGAGAAAAATAAGGTATGTGAACTCATTCCTAAACTGCCAAATGCATCCATTGTTGCAACAAAATAAGTGTACATAAATAAGTTGAATGAATCTGGACAAGTCGTACGAAATAAAGCTGGACTGGTCGCACAAGGCTATCCACAAAAAGAAGGAATTAATTACGAGGAGACTTTCACCCATGTCGCCAGGTTAGAATCTATTCACATTCTATTAGCCTATGTTGCTCAAAATTGTTTTATACTATTTCAGATGGATGTGAAAAGTGCTTTCTTAAACGGGTTCATCTCTGAGGAAGTATTTGTTAAGCAACCTCCGGTATTTGTAGATGAATCCTGTCACGACCCAAATTCCCAACCTTAGGGATCGTGATGACGCCTAACACCACACTTTCTAGGCAAGCCAATGTTAGAACTTTATTTAACCATTTTCTTATATACGTTTACTTAAACACAAAAGAACAATGTAAAATAAGAAGGAAATCTAATACTTTCCAATAAATGCAATCAGGAATAATATTCGCTATGATGAAACGAACCACGAACTAATACTAAGTGTATATAACTACCCAGTGTTTGGTGTCACAATTCAGGAACTACTAAAGAATACTACAAATAATTGGGCTGAAAGAAATGTATCTCTGTTTTGAATAAAATAAAATAGAATCCAAATAATAATAGGAAGACTCTAGGAATCTGCGGATGCCAGCAGATCTACCTCGTGTCTTCGAATGATGATGTCAGCTACTAAAATATCCTAACTATGGCCGGTACCTGGATCTGCACAAAAAGTGCAGAGCGTAGTATCAGTACAACCGACCCCATGTACTGAGTAAGTGCCGAGCCTAACCTCGACGAAGTAGTGACGAGGCTACGACGGGGCATTAACTATATAACCAGTAAACAATATATAATAAAGCAAGAAGGAAATTCTAAACAAAACAAAACAATAATCTGTAGCAATAAATAAAATAACTCAGCCACCTTTTCTAGGTCTCAGCTATAACCAATTCTCACATAAGTTTCCAAATTTCCAAATTTTCACTTTAAAATAACCGTAGGTGCAAAATATGAAAATGGTAAAGTAAATAAGTAAGTTTTCTAATCCTTGTGTTTGAAAATCAGTAAAACATAAATGTCCTCTCTTATTGCTCCTTGTTGCGGCGCGCAACCCGCTCTTACCTATCCACCCTTATTGCTCATCCCTATATATATCACCTGTATATCTCCTGTTGCGGCGTGTAACCCGATCCCACCTGTCCACCCTTATCAATCCTTGTTGCGGCGTGCAACCCGCTCCCACCAGACAATCACATATCTTTATTTATAAAAAGAGATTTTCACAATATTTATATCTCAACAATTGTAAACAGAACAAGTCTCACTTTAAATAACAGTAAGAGCAGAATATGAAACAATGACAATAAAACAATGAGTGTTCCTGCCTTTATTTTATAAACAGTAAAACATGAATATTGCTCCTTGTTGCGGCGTGCAACCCGATCCCACATGTCCACCCTTATTGCTCCTCCATATATATATATATATATATATATATATATATATATATATATATAT
>ML250079.1:22700-69686 GCA_005239495.1 Nicotiana undulata | reverse complement strand
TCACCCTTATTTCTCCTGTTGCGGCGTGCAACCCGATCCCACCTGTCCACCCTTATTTCTCCTCCTTATATATATATATATATATATATCACCCTTATTTCTCCTGTTGCGGCGTGCAACCCGATCCTACCTGTCCACCCTTATTACTCCGTGTTGCGACTTGAACCCGCTCCCACCAGACAAATCACACTTCATATCTTTATTTATAATAAAGTTTCACAAATCAGATTTCAAGCCTTTCACAATACTTAAATCTCAATTATCATAAATAGGAAATTGTACTATTCAGAAACTTCACCAATTATCATTACACAACGAAACCAACCGAAATATATAATGTAACACTGACAACCAGCTCAACCAGATGTACCACAATGTGACTAAGGAACAAGTAACACTTTCACAATACTTGAAACAATATTTAACAACAAGTTGACGAACCAAGTAGACATGAAGGCATCAATGATCATGAAACAAGTAAACTAGGGATCAATTAAATTGGAAATGGGGAAGGGATCATGTTCAACAAGTAATTTGGTGGTGCATAGATACTCGTCACCTCACTTATACACCATACATATGCAAATTTACATAGCATTTAATTTGGAGATTCCTATTCCCTCAAGTCAAGGTTAAACAAAGCACTTACCTCAATTTCACAAGCAAATCAATGTTCTAGCAAAAATTGACCCCGGGCCCGCCTGGTCTAAACTTGAGGTTCGGACAAAAACTCGTTTACCCAATCTCCCCCGAGACTGGATATACAATTGGTTTTAGAATCCGACCTCAATTCGAGGTCTGAATCCCCAAGTTTTGAAATTCCTAAGTTCTAGCGAAAAAATCCCAATTTCCACCATGAAAACTCTATATTCTAGGTTGAAATCTTGTTAAAAGTTGTTAAGGATTGAAAAGAATTAGTTAGAGATCAATTACCAATGATTTGGAGAAGTTTGGGTATTTGGAAAATCGCCTATGGAGGTTTAGGGTTTGAGGGAATTGAAAAATTGGTGAAAATCCCGTCTAAAATCTCACTTAACAGGTTGCACATGTCGCATATGCGATCCAGGGTTTGCATTTGCGACATCTGGGCTCCCTAGGCATACTTCGCATTTGCGATATATATATTTCACATTTGCGATATCTGGGATCCTAGGCATACTTCACATTTTCGATATATATATATATGTCGCATTTGTCATCTGGGCACACCAGAAAACCAGCAATTTTTCTCGACACGAAAATGAGCATAACTTCCTCATACGATGTCCAAATTCGATGATTCTTTTTCCTATGGATCCATAATTACGATACGGGTCTAATGGTTCAACAAAAACTTAATTTGGTGCTCATTTACTTAATATGGTATCATTTATGCTTGAAGAAACGACGATGAAGCATAAAAGCCTAAACCTATCTGAAACTCACCAAAGCCCTCGGGGCTCCAAACCAAACATGCACGCAAGTCTAAAAACATCATACAGACTTTCTCGTGCGATTAAATCATCAAAATAATATCAAAAACTACGAATTTAACCTCAAAACTCATGGTTTTCTCAAGAACACTCAAATTTTCTAATATTTCAACCGGACGTCCAAATCACATCAAATCAATTCCGATTCTCACCAAATTTCACATATAGGACTTATATATCATAACAAACTTGTACCGTGTTCCGGAACTAAAATACGGGCCCGATACCAACGAGTTCAAACATTAATTCATTTCTTTATTTCCTTAAAAAACTAGCACAACAATTTTCTTCAAAAAATATTTTCTAAGGCTAGGGATCTCAGAATTCAATTGCGGGCATACGCCCAAGTCCCATATTTTACTGCGGACCTTCCGGGATCATCGAAACACAGATCCGGGTCTGTTTACTCAAAATGTTGACCAAAGTCAACTTAAACTAAATTTTAACTCAAAAAATTTCTATTTCTCATATTTTCACATAAAAGCTTTCTAGTTTCACGCCCGGAATGCGCACGCAAATCGAGATAATTTGTCACGACCCGAAATCCCACCATTAGGCCATGACTGCGTCTAATGTTGAACCCGCTAGACAAGCTAACGTATACAATATCTTTAACGTACTAGCATTAAAAATACAGAATTGAGTAAAGCATCTAATATTCCTTTTTCAAATGCGGAAGCAGATAAATTCTGAAAATAACTCAAAACCCCAATATACACGATTCATTTACAATATCCCAGCACCTGGAGTCACTAACTCATGAACTGACTAAGAGGGTACTAAATACAAAGTATGAAAAAATAATACATAAACTGTTTTAGAACTAAGAAAAACAAGACAGTTTAGAAGATAAAGATAGAGGAGACGCCAAGGCCCACGAACGTATGCAGGTCTACCTTGGAATCTCCGAAGTGGACTGCAGGATGCTCCCTCAATCAGTGTCCACCGGTCCGACTGCGGGATCTGCACAACATAGAGAAGTGCAAGTGTAGCATCAGTACAATCGACCCCATGTACTAAGCAAGTGCCGAGCCTAACCCCGGCCGAAGTAGTGGTGAGGCTAGGCACGACGACGATAATCTACTTGTACAGTTCTATCAAAAATATAGCAAGGAAGTGACAGATATTCAATAGATAAGCAAGAGATACGGGAACAAGTAAAGGGGGGGGGGGGGCAACAGATAAATAGCAAAATGAGATGTAAAACACGATAAACAAAACAGATAAATGAATGGTACGACATCACCCTTCGTGCTTTACTCTCTTCCTCACTGTGCAATAATAAACAAAGAAATGATATGAATGAATGGCACGGTATCACCCTTCGTGCTTTACTCTCTTCCTCACTGTGCAATAATAAACAAAGAAATGATATGAATGAATGGCACGGTATCACCCTTCGTGCTTTACTCTCTTCCTCACTGTGCAATAATAAACAAAGAAATGATATGAATGAATGGCACGGTATCACCCTTCGTGCTTTACTCTCTTCCTCACTGTGCAATAATAAACAAAGAAATGATATGAATGAATGGCACGGTATCACCCTTCGTGCTTTACTCTCTTCCTCACTGTGCAATAATAAACAAAGAAATGATATGAATGAATGGCACGGTATCACCCTTCGTGCTTTACTCTCTTCCTCACATTGCAATAAATAAATAATGAGTGATACGAATGAATGGCACGACATCACCCTTCGTGATTTACTCTCTTTCTCATATTGCAATAAATAAATAATGAGTGATATGAATGAATGGCACGGCATCACCCTTTGTGCTTTACTCTCTTCCTCACATTGCAATAAATAAATATTGAGTGATATGAATCAACAAATAACAAACTTGGCAAGGAAATCAATTACCGAAATTCAATTCATAACCACCCTACACGGGGAATAACAACCAAAGTCAAACACATTTGCCCGGCAAGGGTCTCAGCTATAACCAATTCCTTACGAGTACATCACTTCCCAAAAGAACTACTTCATAACACAATAACCATTGATGTAATAACAAGTAATTAAGCAAAACGGACATACTTTGACACACAATGCATAGGTACTCACCACCTCACCTATGCACTGAACATGATAACACACATAGCACATAGGGCACAATACATATTCCCTCACCAAAGTTAGGCAAGATACTTACCTCGGGTCCAAAAATAGCAATCAAGCCTCTAATACCGCCTTTCCTTTAGAATCCGACTCCGAAACGATAATATCTAGGCATAATTAACTCAATAATATCAATAATAGCTCATTAACACAATCCCATAACCTAATATACAATTCTTAGCATTCTTCCATAAATACCAAAATTCGACCCCGGGCCCGCTTGGTCCAAACACGAGGCTCGGACCAAAACTCGATCACTCATACCCCCACGAGTTAGAATATATAATTTGTTTTGAAATACAACCTCAAATTGAGGTTGAATTACCCAAAATTCCCAAAAACCTAACTCTACCCAAAACCCCTAATTTCTACTTTAATTTTAGGATTTTAGGCCTAGATTCTAGTGATTAGGAAAGAGAAGTGGAAGAAATTGGTGTTAGAGACACTTAACCAAAAGGTTATGGAGGTAGAATAGCTTGGGGGGTCGTCAATGGGATCTTGGAGAAGAAGGAATTGATGAAGAAGTGGAAATCCCGAAATACCATTCTATTTTGACTTAAGGAAATAACTGGGCGATTTTGTTCTCTGCGATCGCAGTGCGATCGCGGAACAAGGGGGTGAGATCGCAGAAGGGAATGGGCCAGGCATCTACGATCGCAGACGAAACTACGCGATCGTAGAGAGATACTACCTAGCCCCCACTTGACTCCACTGACACACTATGCGATCGCGGAGGACGAGATGCGATCGCATAGTGCAACCCAGCTACCCCTTCACCTAAGCCTATGCGATCGCAAATCAATGGTTGTGATCGCAGTGAAGGAAACACCAGACACCAGAAACTGAGTATTACACCAGATTTTTGACTCATTTACACCCCGTTAGCTACCCGAAACTCACCCGAGCCCTCGGGGCTCAAAACCAAGAACACACCCAACTCCCAAATCATCCTACGGACTTATTCATGTATCTAAATCACCAAAATAACATCACAATCAAGGAATTAAACTCCAAAATTCATGGAAATTCCTTAAAACCTCATAAAGCTTAATTATTCCGATTTTGATCTGAAACACGTCATTTCAAGTCCGTTTTACACCAAATTTCACAGATAAGTCACATAACATATATTAAACATGTTCCGGGCTCCGGAACCATAATACGGGCCTATTAACACAGTTTTCACATAAATATTCATTTTCAAAAACCTTTATATTTTTCAGAAAACAATTTTCTTTAAAAATTCATTTCTCGGGCTTGGGATCTCGGAATTCGATTCCGGGCATACGCTTAAGTCCTATATTTTCCTACGGACCCTCCGGGACCGTCAAATCACAGGTCCGAGTCCGTTTACCAAAAAAGTTGACCAAAGTCAACTTTAATTAATTAATTATTAGAAATTTTATTTTTCATCAAGTTTTCACATAAACGCTTCCCGACTACCTGCTCGGGATGTGAACGCATATCGAGGTGAGATTAACGGAGGCTTTCGAGGCCTCAGAGCACAGATTTAGCTAAATTAACTTAGGATGACCTTTTGGTTCATCACATAATTAAAATTTATCTTTTTAGGCTGATGAGCCTGGAATGGAGTCTTAATTCATAAGATGACCCTTTGGGTCATCACAAATCCTTACCAAATCATGTCTACAAATTGTCCAAAGCACTGTACGGTCTAAAACAGGCTCCTAGATCTTGGTATGAAAGATTGAGCTCATTCTTAGTCAAACATGGGTTTGACAAAGGTAATATTACTACTCTTTTTATAAAACGATCATCTCAAGGTAATTTATTTGTACAAATCTACGTAGATGATATTATGTTTGGCAGCACTAACCATGTTTTATGCAAGGAATTTTCAAACATCATGAAAGGAGAATTTGAAATGAGTATGATGGGGGAATTAACTATCTTTCTTGGTCTTCAAATCAAGCAAGTACAGAAAGATATTTCATTAGTCAAACAAAATATACAAAAGAGCTCATCAAAAAATTTGGCATGTCCAATGCAAAGGCCATATGAACGCATATGTGTCCGTCAAATACCTTGGTGATATATATGGTAAGAATGTCGATGAAATAGTGTATCGAGGTATGATTGGTTCTCTACTCTATATTACAGTTAGTTGACCAGATATTATTTTCAGCGTTTGCAAATGTGCAAGATATTAGTTAGCTCCAAAAGAATCCCACTTGACTGTTGTTAAAAATATTATCAAATATTTGATAGGGACAGTTGACTATGGATTATGGTATGAAAGCTTAGACGTCTCTAATCTCAATGGTTTTTCTGATGCAGATTTTGCAGGAGATAAAATTGACAGGAAAAGCACAAGTGGAACGTGCCAATTACTTGAAAATTCTCTTATATACTGGCACAACATGAAACAAAGTCGTGTAGCCCTATCTACTACTAAAGCGGAATATTTGGCAGTAGGCAACTGCTGCACCCAAGTCCTATGGATTATGAATCAACTATTCATTTTGAGTTACGCCTTAACTGCGTTCCTGTTATGTGTGATAATACTAGAGCAATTTGTCTATCAAAAATTGTGTGCATCATTCTAGGGCTAAGCATATTGAGATTAAGCATCATCTTATACGTGATCATGTTGCTAAAGGTGATATTGTGTTAGAATTTTTCAATACTGAAAATCATGTAGCGTATATTTTTACAAAATCATTGCTTGAAGAAAGATTATGTTTTCATCGTAACAAAACTGGCATTTGTAAAATTCTCGTATAATTGTACTTAATGTTTTGTATCATTATCTAAGTTTAATTTTTGTCCATATATATTCTTCGTAATTTTTTCCCAAAAAATCTTTAGTACTTGATTAGTCTGTACATGTATTAATTGTGAAGTGAAGGCGGGCTTGCAGAAGGCAATTTTTTAGCTGCCCTTTACACGCCTCTCCGAGAATCGAAGTGTCCATTCAAATCCCCTTTTTAACCCCTTCCCCCTAGATCATATCTCCCATTCTCTCAAAGAAATTCAATCC
Source organism: Nicotiana undulata (assembly GCA_005239495.1). Taxonomy (NCBI): domain Eukaryota; kingdom Viridiplantae; phylum Streptophyta; class Magnoliopsida; order Solanales; family Solanaceae; genus Nicotiana; species Nicotiana undulata. Next base: position 63,091 of record ML250079.1, on the reverse strand, counting down.
TATCTCTCTGTTCTCTTTTACTCATGGCCAAAACCAAACCCTCTCTTTCCTCCTCCACACCCAAAAAAAGCCATCGCTTCAAGAAAACAAAAGATGATCTTGTTGATGTAGAATCCTCATAAAGAACAAACCATCTATTGACCGAGGATGATTTCAGTGATTCTTAAGAAGGCATTCTCATCTTTCAAATGAGGGCGGGAAAACGTCCAATGGAGTCCATCCTCAAACAATCTTCTCAGAAAAGAGGGAAAATTGGAAGTGTAGAGTTTGGCCCTGAAGACCAGGTGAACTTTTATGGCCCTGAAGACCAGGTGAACTTCTATGGCCCTGAAGTCTAGGTTTGTTTCTTTCAAAGGAAAGTCGACTGCTTTTGGTCGCACTGTAAGTTTAGAATCTAAGAAAAATTGTCACTATGATGTTATCTTTGTGTTCGAAACTCATAAACTTGTCTCCCTTTTTGCTACTGTTGGTGATACTATCTATGAAGAACGTGTGCGTATGTTTTATGCAAATATGTTTGTGAATTATAAACATGATCTAGAATCCATGGTTTAGGAACTCATATTATTCTTGGCTCTTATCAGTTTGAGAAAATATTTGCAACAAAGATCGTTGGGTATAGCTTTTTTGTGCAACACACCTGACCAGATAATTTTGAAGTGTCATTTAAGGAATCTAAAAGTATGTTGTTTGAACCCCCCCCCCCCCTCCTCCCCGATGTTGGTCCAAAAAGTTTGAAATTTGAACAACGCGTACTAGCCCACATTATCGCTACCACTTTGCTACCCCGTACTGGTTCTCTTAGTACTCTATCTCTCGGAGATGTGTTTGTTTTGAAATGTTTGGTAAATGGGAAGGCCATCAATTGGTTTTCCTGGGTACGTCAGTACATGCTTGGAAGCAACAAGGATGTCTCATCTTTTTCGAACAGTTTGCCCTATGGATTACTAATCTCTCACATCTTGAAAGTTATGAAAGTGTATTTGTCCCTCTATGCTCCTAAAACCATCTCCAGCACATATGACAAGACTGTTTTTTCCATGATGGGATATACCTTGATTGAGGGAACATGGCTTAAGAAAGACAAATAACTTGTGTTCATCCTTTATTAGAGCACTGGAGGGATTAAATCTGAAGCAAGCAAATCCTCTACCTTAGATCAGCTGCCGATAATGCAGCAAAACAATGCATGTATCAAATCAAGGAATTACTAACCTTTATGCAGGAACTAGTGGAAAAGATCAAGGCAGTAACCAAGGAAACTAGAGAATATGTGGCTAGGATAAAGATCACTCTCCAAGCCACAAGGAATCAGGGCTATGCAGAATGTAACTGAGAAGCTGACCAAAGTCACCAAAGATATTGATGCCTCATATGACAGTTTCTGCACCAAAGTGATCAACACCTTGAAGTATTTTCTTGGAAGGAATTAAGTGTCTTGGATGCTTAGACAATCTTTTTATTTTTTGTTTTGTGGATGTTAAAACTGTTTCTTTTGGTTGTGTCCAGATGAGTATGTCAGTCTACTATGCTCATTATAACTGCTAGTTGTACATAATGTTTGCCTGCTTAACTAGTACTATTATCAACTATTGTTCTTCTTCCTCTTTTTTTGATTGATGTCAAAGGGGAAAAAGAAAAGAAGTACAAAGACAGGGGGATAAACAAATAAGGAAGAGATCCAAGACAGGGGGAGTAGATAGAAGGAGTACACTCGTAAAAGGGAAGTACCCATAAATTAGTCGAACTCTTTTTAGATTATTGTCATCACTAAAAAAGAGGAGATTGTTAAGTTTAGAATTCTAATAATGATCAATAATCGAAAGAAGCCTTGACTAATGACTTCTCATTGTGTGCAGATCTTGGAAGCAACGACATTGATGAAAGGAAAGAAGATCATAATCAACGGCTATGTATTTTGAACTTTGCTTCACATGAAACATGAATTAATCAATCAAAGAACAAAGAAGGAAAAGTCAATCAGTCAGTCCAGTCAAAGATCATCAAGCGCGCAATAATGGGAGGAGAGGTAATCACGGCTAGAGACCAAATCTAGAACAATCTCCGGAAGCTCAAATCAAGGAGAAATGGAGGAAGCAATTCGTAAAGATTAAGGATGAATCAAGCTACCCTTTCAAGCTATATTCATGAGGCTGCCCTTGGGTCTCACTCTTATATGTCTATGCCTCACAAGGAAAGGTCTCCACTAATTACTGTCATACAATCCTAGAAGATAAGGAAATAGAAGACTCATCGAGCTATCAAAGAAGAAGTAGAAGAACATCCAAAAGCACACATCTACATCATCTGTTTCTACGCCTTTCTAGTTCTTAGTACAAACACTGTATTCTTGAGTCTACAAATGTCACAAGAGAAAGGAAGAGTTAGAAAATAAAATGAGAGTTGTGTCAACATTAGAAAGAATCATTGTTGTTGTATATCGTTGGTGGTGAACGTACTAATACCGTCATTGTTGTAAACATTTAATATAAGATCTAAGAGAATCCTTGTGACCCAAGGAAACTGGACGTGAGTACCACACTAGTACTAAACCAGTATAAACATTGTTATGTCTTCTTTATCTTTCTGTCTCCTCAGTTTATTTCTACTGCGATCAATCACTGTGTATAGTCTAGTCGACTAAATTTCAATATAGTCAACTAAGATTTTTTAAATCGGTTAAAATTCAACCCACCCCCCTCCTTGTATTTTCTGAATAATGGATATATTCAATTACAAAGCTGGAAAATAATTATTTGTGAATTTTATCATAATTTTCATGGCAAGTGAAATTTCCTTTCACATTTTTTGTGTGGAGGAAATGACCTCTATATATAACACATAATGCACTGCATCAATGGTTTACTAAGAAATTATTTTTTGTGAATTTGAAGTCATTGTCGACGTGAAATAATATTCTTTCTTCTTCTTTTTTCAAAGAGAGAAATAACAATGTTAAAAGGCTAAAACATTTTATAATGATATTTCTTTTGAGCTTTTTAGTTGATAATTTTTGGCAAAACATGGTAAGAGATTTTCTGATCATTTGATATGCTCTTGTTGTGATTTCCAAAAATAAAGTTTGTAATTCCCTTCATTCCAATTTATGTGATACTTTTTTTTAGTCAATCTTAAAAAGAGAAAATATCTTTTTTTAACTTCTCAGTTTATCCTTAATAAGATGAGTTATAGTCACATAATTTTTTATTCGATTGTTTAAGATCATAGGTTTTTAAAGTTTTTTTTCCCTTAACTTACTATACAACAAAGCATCATTTTAATGTTTTAAGAACTTTTTGAAACCAAAGACGTTTTTCAAATATACCATGGAAATGAGGATACAATAAAATATCCCTAAATAACAGTCATTCACTAAAAAAGTTAAATTTTTCTCTGAATTGCTATAATAGTTTTTCCATCTATAACAACAACAACCATCTTTATAACAATATACTCTTTGTAAAATTATCCCTTTATAATGTAATTCTTTGACACAAAGTTTTAGATCTAGGTTTAAACAATCAGATTTTCTAATAGAATAGAGTTAATCTTAGTCAATATTAATATTCAAAAGATTGTTTAACTGATTTCGCAGCAAATATCACGAGTACCATTCAAATAGCAATAAATGTGCAACGGTAAATAATATTTAATGGCCCAAGAACAAAGAAAATAGCAGTAAATAGTAATAAATGATGTATAATGGAAATTATGTAAATAAATGCAGGTGCGTTAACCGAAAAAGGATGAGATTCTTTGATATTCCTCCTGTCAATGATAAATGATAGATGGGTCTTTGAATATTCGAATTCTCCTTAGATCATGGGAGAAAAGTTAATACCGATCTGAAGAAAAGGTATATTTTGTATGTGTGTAATAAATCAAGAATCTTCAGAGAATGTCAATGTCTGTTTTTTTCAAATGAGTGTCCAATCTCCCTCTATAGCTACATATCTTTCTATTTATAAAGGCACATGGGCCACGGAAACCCTAATAGTACATATGGGAGGAATATCCCTAGAATATTCTCTATAATGTCTTATCTCTAAAACTATATTGCCCTTCTAAATGGAGTGCTCATCCTTGTCCCTTTGCTGAGTCAGGTCGACCTCGTCTTCGACCTTCATCAGATCACTTCGACCTCACCTTCGTCCTTTGTTAAATACATATCAATGACTTGTGGCAGCCTTCAAAGGCTCTTTTAGTGTTGACTTGGCCCACACATAATTTGGACAAGGAAAACTCTGAGTTGGATGACCGCATTGCTGCTCTTAAGGCCGAGAAGGCCCAACTGCTTGTGCAGCCCTCTGCATCTAATGCTTCTGAGTATCCTAGCATTCCTCGAGAGATGTACGAGGAGTGGATCCACTCTGAAGCCCGGCCGCATGTGCTCCGTGGTTTGAACAAGGCCGACTCTATTTTAGAGGCGGCCCTCGCGGATGCTCGAGTCAAAGCACGCGAGGCTCGTCTCGCTTGTGATTATGATCCTGCCACGCCACAACCTAGTTTCGAGGAGAATGAAGAATATGGTGTAAACCAGCTCAGGTATGGAGCCTGGTATGACTCCGCTTACGGTCAAAGCGATGATGGAGAGGGCCTTGGAGGCTGGGATGGTGATGGTCATTGTTTTTTGTTTTAACTTGTTGTATATTTTTGTTGGCATCTTCAAGCGCTCCTGTAGAAACTCTTCATCAAAATATCAAAGTTGACTTTTTTATATGCACCTTTTTCATTTCTGCATTTTTGTTTCTATCCTTGCGTGTTTTACTTTTGTACTTGCATATTTTGCTTTTATGCTTGCACGCTTCTTTATTCCTTTTGTTGTTATCCTCTAGGTGGTCGTAGCCTTTGCGCCGAATAGTCGTGGGCCGTATCGGCCTTTGTTTAAACAAGTCAATTATGTCTCTTAGTTGAGATGTGACCAATGGTCGATAGGTGTTTTTCGATTTGATTGAACACACCTTTAAGTTGAGCGAGGCTAGAGGCCGATAAGTGTTATTAGAGCTGGTTGAACGAACCTTTAAGTTAGGTCGAGGCCAGGGGCCAATAGGTGTTATTCGAGCTGTTCGAACTTACCTTTAAGTTTGGTCAAGGCTAGGGGCCGATAGATGTTGTTTGAGCTGGTCGAACGTACCTTTAAGTTAAGTCGAGGCCAGGGGACGATAAGAGTTGTTCGAGCTGGTCAAACTTAAACTTTTATTAGGTCATGACCGAGGGCCGTTAGGTGTTGTTCGAGCTTGGTCGAACCCAACCTTTCATTAAATCGTGGCCGAGGGCCGATAGGTGTTGTTTGAACTTGGTCAAACTTAACCTTTCATTTTTTTTATTAAGTCATGGCCGATGGCCGATAGGTGTTGTTTGATCTTGGTCAAACTTAACCATTCCGGAGAGCAGTTTCAATAAATGTGTTCTATTATTTTGAAGTTGTTCCTCTGATTACATTATTTTGCCCTTGGTCACTTTTGGAGAAAGTTACAAGTTTGGGTGTTGGTTGGCGTTCCAGTCCCAGTATATCTAGTACACTCATTGTTTGACTTGGAGAATATGGAGGAGTCAGGAAATGAAAAATTTGTATGCTCTCATGTACTTTAACTCGAAATACCCCAAATGAGGAAAAAAGTACGACTTATAGGGAATTTCTTGTTTTTTTAGAAGTTGAAGTACTTAAGGTGGTTGATATTCCAATTGTTTGGCAAGGGTTTTCCTTCCATGGTTTCCAGTTGGAATGAACCCTTGTCTGCTTTGCCTATAATTTTATATATCCCGTCCCAGTTGGTTCCTAGCTTTCCTTCTCGTGGATCCCTGCTTACTTGGGTTTTGGCTTTGAGTACGTAGTCCCCGATCTTGAGAAATCAGATCTTTGCCTTTTGTTGTAGTAACTCTCTGCTGGTTGTTTCTGGCGACCATCCTTATGTATGCCATATCTCTTCGCTCATCGACCTCGTCGAGATCTTGCCTCTTACTTTCATCATTGTTGGTGCCACATTCATGAGAGTTTCTCAGGCTGGGTTCACCGACCTCGACTAGTATAACTGCTTCTGTTTCGTAGACTAAAGAATAAAGTGTCTCTCCTGTGCTTGTCTTCGGGGTAGTTATGAGCGCCATAATACCTCTAGGAGTACTTCCAGCCACAATCCCTTAGCCTCTTCAAATTTCTTTTTCATGATGTTCAGTATAGACTTATTGGAGGATTCCGCTTGTCCGTTATCGGGTGGGTGGTAAGGAGTTGAAAGTATCCTTTTAATATGCCATTTTCAAAGAACTCGGTGGTTTTTCTTCCCCTGAACTGGGGGCCCGTTGTCACAACTTACTTTTTGGGTAGGCCAAATCAGCAAATGATGTTTTTCCATATGAAGGTGATTACCTCTTACTCACACATTTGGGCGAATGCTCCTGCTTCCGCCCACTTAGAGAAATAGTCAGTCAAAACTAAAAGAAATTTTACGTTACCTCGTCCCAACGGGAGTGGACCCATGATGTTCATTCCCCCACTTAATGAACGGCCATGGAGAGGTGAATGAATGAAGGTGTTCGCCTGCTTAGTGGATTATTGGGGTGTAATTTTGACAGGGCTCACATTTCTTCACGAACTCTAAGGTGTCTTTCTTCATGGTGGGCAAATAATACCTGAACCGTATGAGGCACCTGACGAGTGCTCGATCACAATGAGCGCCGCAATGACCTTCGTGGACTTCCGTGAGAACGTGTTGGGTTTGGTTTGGGACTAAGCATTTTGCCAAATTACCGCCATACATTCTTTTGTAAGTTGTTATGAAGGAGGTTGTATCTACCGACTTGCATTCTTAGCTTTTTAGCTTCCTTTTTGTTGTTTGGGAGGATGCCATCCTGCAAATATGTAAAATACAATTGCGCCAATCCCAATTTAAATTTATAGAATTTACCTCGATTTGATCTAGTCACTAGTTAAGGAGATGGACTACACTGTTGTCTCCAACTGTTATGCTTTTGGTGGCGGCATCCAATTTGGTGAGGTATTCTGCTTCGATGTTTTGAGTTTGTGGGATCTGGTCAAGCTGGAATTCGTCAAAATTGGGCAGCAATTTGCAGATCTCGATTTGATATTTTTGCAACCCTTGTTCTTTGATTTGGAAAGTACCGGTAACTTGGTTGACTGCGAGCTGAGAATCACAACGGAGTTTCAACCACTTCGCCTTATACTTGAGTTCTAGTCCTAACCATATAATTACGGCCTCATTATTCGTCATTTTCGAGCACCTTATGGACTGAAAAATTATTTAGCCGGTAGGGACCTCGAGTATGGGTCCTAGTACAGACCCTGAAGCATTGGATGCGCCATCGGTATATAGGACCTAGAGGTTCTGTGTTTGATGAGAAGCTTGAGTGGCTTCCTTCTCGGTCTTAGACATCACTTTTGTGTTAAAGTTTGCGATGAAGTCGGCGAGCACTTGCAAATTTATTGTTGTTCGAGGCTAATATGCGATGTCATGCTCACTTAACTCGATAGCCATTTGGCCAACCTCCCCGACAGCTCGGGTTTATGTAAAATGTTTCTTAAAGGAAAAGTGGTGACGACCGAGATAGGGTGGCATAGGAAATAGGTCTAAGCTTTCGTGAAGATATGAGCAGGGCCAAGGCCAATTTCTCGAGGTGTGTGTACCTTGTTTCAACATCAAGAAGTGTTTTACTGATATAATAAATAGGAGTTGCATACCTTTATTTTTTCGAACCAGGACCACACTTACTGCTACTTCAGAGACGGCTAGGTCGATGAGGAAGTGCTACCGGGACTCGGGCTTCGAGAGCAAGGTGGTGCTGACAGGTATGCCTTCAGTTTTCACAGTGCTTGTATGCACTCTGGTGTTCACTTGAGGCTGTTATCATTTTTTAGTACGCCGAAAAACCTGTGACACCTATCGTCGGCCGCGAGATGAATCAAGATAAGGCAGCAATTCGACCAGTTAATCTTTTGATTTGATTCTTAGTAGTCAGTTGTTCAAGGATCCTGTCGATGGCCTTAATTTGATCCGGGTTGACCTCAATTCCTCGATATGATACCAAGAAGCCCAAAACTTTTCCCGAGGCTATGCCAAACGCATATTTCTCGGGGTTTAGTTTCATTTGGTACTGTCTTAGTATATCAAAAGCTTCCTTTAGGTGGTCGATATGATCATCTGCCTTCAAAGATTTGACCAACATGTCATTTATATATACCTCCATGGTTTTTCCAAGTTGGTATTTGAACACTTTTGTAACCAACCTTTGATAAGTAGCCCCTCCGTTCTTCAACCCAAACAGCATGACTCTATAACAATATATTCCCTTGTAGGTGATTAACGTAGTTTTTTCTTGGTATTCTTCCTCCATGAGTATTTGGTTGTAACCTGAGTATGCATCCAGAAAACTTAACAGCTCATGCCCCGCAGTCGCGTCGATGAGTTGGTTAATATGTGGCAACAATAATGAATCGTTTGGGGCATGCTTTATTTAGATTTGTGAAGTCCACACACATCCTCTGTTTCCCGTTTTTCTTTTTGACCATCACTATATTGGCAATCTATTTGGGGTACTTCGATTCCCTGATAAAGTTGTCTGCCAATAACGTTTCTAGTTCCTCGTGGACAGCCTCATTGATGACGGGCTTGAGCTTTCGTCGGACTTGCCTAATCGGGGGGGGGGGAGGGATAGGGGGTCGACGTTCAGATTGTGTGTGGCGATCTCTTTGGGGATGCCTGGCATATCTACATGACTAAAAGAAATCAAATCTACGTGACTAAATTTACCTAGACATGGTCGAGGTCTTTTAATGGTTGACTCTGCGGCTTTGACTATTTCGGGGTCCGTAATGACTTCCTTGGCTTCATCTTGTGGCGAACTCGACCCTGCTGATTGCTATGCTTCTTTTTCCTTATCTTTCTTTTGTTGAGTTGTCGTGTTGTCCATGGCGATTCGATAGCATTCCCAGGATGTGCGATGTTCCCCTCGTTTGCTGAATATTCCCCAAGGTGTTGGGAATTTGATCACTTGGTACAAGTTGGAGGGGACAACTCTCATGGGGTGTATCCATGGCCGTCCCACGATGGCATTATATGCCACCGCCTAGTCCATGATGTGGAATGTTATATCTAGAGTTACTCCACTAGCGAGAACAAGGAATGTAATTTCCCCCGAGGTCCATTCAGCTGCATTGTTAAAATCGGTTAGTGTGATGCAATATGGCACTATCTTGTCCACAGGTCTCATCTGTGCAAGGACTCGGGGATGGATGATTCACGCTCCACTTTTTTCATCTACCATGATTCATAAAGTAATGACAAGTGCATCATTGTGAGGAAAAGTAAAACCCGACTCATCGAAGATGATACTCTCTTCGAGTCTGTCATACCGTTTGTGGGTGATCAACCTTTTGAGCTTGTGGGTGGCGATGAACTTGATGCCATTGATAGAGGCATTGTCGCTGCCATCAATAATCATATGATGGAATGAGCTGGTGAATGGGTCTTTGGCAGTCCTCGACATTCTCGACCCCTTGCTAAGGTATTCCTGCCTTTATCGCTAAGTAGTTCTTTGAGGTTCCCTTGCTGCTGCAGGTTCACTACCTTTAGCCTTAGGGCGATATAGTTTTCTATTTTGTGTCCATCTTCCTGGTGGAACTCGCAAGCCGTAGGATTTCCTGGTGCTTGTGTCGAACCTCATCTTTGGTGGCCATTTTACCTTTTCTCCGAGCTTCTCAAGGGCATAGACCACCTCTGTAGGTGAAACACAAAAATTTTGAGCAAATAACAAGGGGGCATAACTTTGTCGTTCCTGTGAGTTCCTTATCTTGGCCTAGACGGGCCATCTTCATAATGAAAGGGGGGAATGGGTGTCCTGGCATAGGGCTGGTTTCGTTCCTTACCTGGCCGCGATACTCGATGATAGCTCCTTATATTATCTCTGCGTTCTTTCCTGGGCTCGGATAGTACCGAGGTGAGTCGTCGAGTTGGTCCGTTGAGGTCGTGGTCGCCTGCTCTGACCTCGGCACAATAGGCATTATGGATTTCATCCCAAGTGGTCGGCAGATACTTCATTAACCAACTCAATAGATTTCTAGCCGCCCTCGAATCCTCTCTGCTCAACCATTTTGAAAGGTTGTCACGGCCATTCTTTCGAAAACATTTGGTAAGGTCATCCTCACCCAGTTGAACCTGGCGAAGAAGTCCCTCAGTCCTTCTCCTGGGGATTGCTTGATAGCGAAGATGTCTTGTAATCTTGTTTCGGCTTTCTTGGCCCCGACGTGTGCTGTTACGAACTTATCAGCCATCTCATCGAACGTTTCCATGGAACGGGCTGGTAATTGTGAATACAATGTCAATACCCCTCCAGTGAAGGTTTCACCAAATTTTTTCAGCAAGATGGAGGACACATGCTCTTTGGTGAGGTCGTTGCCTTTCACAACGGTAACGTAGTGGGTCACATGATCTTCGAGATCGATCGATCTTTGGTATGGAATGTGGAGCCGCTTCCTCGCTATATGGCTGCTCTACGAACCTGCCAGCGTCCCTTTTTGGCAGGAATTTGGGGCGCCATGTATTTTGTCTACTCGTTCCTGGTGCTCTTTCATTTGATCTCTGAGCGTCTTGTTTTCGTTTTCCATTTCTTTCATTCCTTTTTAGCACGGCGGCGAGGACGCTTTCACTTGCATTATCAGTAACATTATGAGTTTTACCTGGAGTCGAAGGGTCTGGTTGGTCGTCCAGTTCGTCCCCTCGTTGTGCTGCATGGACTTCTGTGGTTTCCATGGTCATGCATGGAGCTTGTTTACTGAGCATGCTGACAAGTGTATCAGTTAGCCACGCTTCAAGGAGCTTTTTCATAGCCGGTGGCGGCCCCGCTCTTGCGGACGTGAATACCCCTTTCCTGTTTGATTTTGTTGTGCTGCAGAAAGGTGGGGGTGACCTTTCTCGTCTAGGAGAGGCCGTGAGAGTTATCCCCTTATCATGGGTGTCATAGTCTTTGTTGATAGCATTCATGAGGTTGAGGGGAATATTATCTGTTTCCCTCGCTCCTTATCCTTGGTTACCTACCATGGATATTTTATATATACAGAGAAGAGAGATATACTTTGTGGTTTGTTAGATTAACAAGTCATGTAAGTTGTAGATCTACTGAAAACTAAAATGTTGGCTGAGAAAATCCTTAAAGACGGCGCCAAACTGTCTGACCCAAAATTTTAGATCTATGTTTAAACAATCAGATTTACTAATAGAATAGAGTTAATTTTATCCAATACTAATATTCAAAAAGTTGTTTAACTGATTTCGCATCAAAATATCATGAGTACCGCTCAAATAACAACAAATGTGCAACGGTAAACAATATTTAATGATCCAAGAACAAAGAGAATATCATTAAATAGTAATGAATGATATTATATGGTATTTATATAATCAAATACATGTGTGTTAACCGAAAAATGATGAGATTTTTTTATATTCCTCCTGACAATGATAATTGATTGATGAGTCTTTGAATATGCAGATTCTCCTTGAATCGTGGGAGAAAAGTTAGATACCGATCTGAAGAAAATATTTTTTTTTGTAGGTATGTAATAATGCAAGAATCTTCAGAGAATGTCAATGCGTTATTTTTTATAAATGAGTGTTCAATTCCGCTCTATAGCTACATATCTTTCTATTTATAAATACACATGGGCTACAAAAATCTAATAGTACATGTGGGAGGAATATCCCCGAAATATTTCCTAATATATCTTATCTCTAAAATTAGCCATTACTACCCTTCTAAAGGGAGTGCTTGTCCTCGTCCCTCTGCTGAGTCAGCTCGGCCTCGTCTTCGGCATTCATCATATCACTTCGATCTCACCTTCGAATACAAATCGATGACACGTGGTACCCCTCGAAGACTCTTTGGCTTGGCCCAAACATAATTAGGATAATTTTTAGAGAATACAGTAGTAACCATATAAAATCAATAAGATTACCAGTAATAAGTCTAAAGATTTTGACAAATATTTTAAACTTTAATGCACCACGTATGATGATGAATATTATATAACTTTCAAATTTTAAGATTTGATTCAATTTCACGAAAAGATATCATTGTATATTTTTATTTCATTGCACAGAAATTTAAATCTTTGGATATTTGGTTACGAATTTATTGATAATGTATTAACTTTATTTAATAATGAATAAAATATGAATATCTTTTTGATATTTTAAATTTGAATAATTTTATTATTCTACTATTATCTTATTTTTCAAGTTATTACTATTATTATTATTTTCACTTTGATTATTTTTACTATTTTTGCTGTCAATATTTTTAAAAAAATATATTTTTATCATAACTTTTTTACTCTTGTATTTTTCAATTTTGTTTTGAAAGTGCTTAAGCCGAGGCTTCATTGAAAACAACTTTTCTATCTTATACAAGTTAGAGGTAAGATCTTTACACCCCACTCCATCCTTCCAAGACTTTATTTGTGAAATTACTGTGCGTATGTTATTGTTGTAGAAAAAAAAATTATTTTTATATATAATATGTATATAATATTGTTACAAGTATATAATAGCCATTAATTATAAAACCTAAAAAAGTTACCAAAACAAACTTATATACATGTTATAGAGGAGTGTTCATTGTATAGGAATCAAAAGGGAAAACAAAAGGCTTTCTTGTTTGGGGCATGCTGCTTAACTTTTGGGGGGTGCTTTTAACAATTAAAGCAAAATAGTGGAACTCCGACCGTCGGATCTCCATTCCGCCGGCATTATCAACTCCTAACATGGCGGAGGAAGATGATGAATTTCGGAGCTTAACCGATCCAGATTCTGACCCGGATTCAATCCCTATGTTCTTCGATAGAAATCGGCATATTTGCTATTTAGAGATGATGCTGGAACTCATACCTTCACCTTATCAATCGCAAGAGATCAATCGCCTCACTCTCGCTTACTTCGCCATCTCCGGTCTCGACATCCTACGCGCCCTCGATCGTGTACCTTTCACTCTCTTCCGTCTTATTCACTATTGCTTTTAGATATTTGCATTTTTTCTAGTACTCTCAGGGAAGTCGATTATTTTGTCTAATTTATGGTAGCTAATTAGTTAATACTCTATTTGTCCCGAAATAATGACAGTGGTTTTTATAATTTTAATTATAAAAAATTGTTATATACTCCATCCATTCCAGTACTTAATTTTTTTTTTCTACCATTAGTATAATAAATTAGTCAAATTAACTTGTTGAACTTGTCATATAAAATTGACGGATAGTATGAAGTTTTCGTTTTGGGAAAAGGGAGTACTTTGTTTCTTGAAGAGTATCTATCTTTCAGCCTTAATAAGATTCTCCTTTGATTTATAATTTGCAATGACTGTGATTTACTAATAATCTGGAGTTAACAGCCAGCTATAGTATTTTCGAATACAGCACTCAAAACTCCCCTCCCCCTACTTTTAAGCAGGACAGAGCTAGTTGTCATAGGCGAATCTAGCACTATAAGTATCGGTTCAATTGAACCCATAACTTTCCAAGCTGAGAATAAATTTATAAGTAAAATATATTAAAGTTAAAATAGATAGTATATATGAATCCATAACTTTAGAATTATAATGGCTTCGGTGTTAAAAATCTTAAAAGTTGAATCCATAGAGTTTAAATACTGGATTTGCCTCTGCTAGTCGGAGAGCTGGGAAAAATTATACTGTCCAAATAAGGCAAAAACTATTTTTTTTCGTTATGTATAAAATGTTGAATCCCCTAGGTGTAAAGAAAGAATCCCGTGAAATGGCAAAGGGGCTTCAAAAATTTTTTTAGTTCACAAGTTCATATCCAAGTGTGGCATTCTATTGTCTTTTTGAATCCCCTCGTTATAAATTCCTAGCTCGTAGCTGTTTTTTAAGATTGTGTAACAATAAAATATACTGTGGCATAATCACATTTTTAGATGCTTGAAAAGTGGACAAAATCTATAACAATATAATTGTCTAATTATGAATGCATATAGAAGTTGGCTAGCCAAAGTAATGTTCTTGTCCATGCCAGGTTGACAAAGAAGGGGTGATTAATTGGGTTTTATCGCTGCAAGCTCATCCACGAGATGAAGCTGAATTGAGCAATGGTATGGTTTAGTTAATATAGAGAAGTGACTTTGATTAGTCAAGCAGTCCTTAAACTTGGAGATAGTATTTATTGGGGACTTTTGGTTTTGTGCAGGACAATTTTATGGCTTCCATGGTTCTAGGAGTTCTCAATTTCATTCGAATGAAAATGGGGTACAAGAACCGGTTATTGTTAATTGTTAATTGCCGTTGTGGATAAACAAGCTGATTTAGAACAACTTATACCTATAAATTCACCTGTCTTATCGTTTCTACACAGGATGCAATCCCCAATGGCAGTCATTTGGCAAGTACTTACTGCGCGCTATCCATATTGAAGACCCTTGGCTATGACTTTTCACTGCTGGATTCCACATCAATCCTCAAATCAATGAAAAATCTTCAGCAACCTGATGGGAGGTACTTTTTGTGGCTTTTCTTTCTATGGATTGTAATTCTTTGATCAATGATACATTGCGTATTTGAACTGCTGCCTTAGTTTATATATCTAGCAAAGTTTCTTTAGAACTTAAAAAGTACCCTTGGGGTCTATACTCCATTGCTTTGGCTTACTCTCGTGGCAGATCTAGTAGAATGTGGAATGGTAGATGTACTCTTTAACTAGTCAACCCCATTGGTTCTTAATTTTGTATCATTTTCTTTTCTTAATCTGTTACTAGTAATTTTGTCCACCAAAGCATGTTGAAAAAAAATCAACAAGACAAATAGGGAGCAGTGTTGTCAAAGGCTCATTTAAGGCGCGCTTAAGCCCTGAAACTCAGAAAAGCTCAGAGAGGGCGTTTCGCCTCGCTTAAGTTGCGCTTCAGTGTAAGGCAAATCACTAAGACATGCGCCTCATTGCCCGTGAGTTTTATTGGGAATCAAGAGGCACTAAACAACAAATATAATCAGAAAATAAATGTATTAGCTGTAAAGAAAAACATTATAAATGAATTTATTACTTTGTCCTTGAATTGCATATATATTTTATTTTTTCCCATAGTTGCGGCTTTTTCTTACTAATGCCCACATTTTAAGTGCGTTTTGCGCTTAAATCCCTAATAGATCTAACGTGCTTTTACAGCTTTTCGCCTTTGATAATACTAACAGGGACCATATTATTCACAGCTCGTACATCAGGAAGATGGTATAAAATCTTTATAGACGACCACTTTTGGTATAATAGCATTCTCACGCAAAAAGTCATTTTCCAAACTTTTTATGTCATAAAAGAAAACAAATATTTGAATTTAAAATCTCAAAGAATATTCATATTTTATTAATTAAAATTTTAAAAGCTAATATATTTTTAGTAAATCCATAATTAGTTGTACTGTATCATACAAAGAATTGAACTCTCTAGAGCACATGCGTATTTTAGATCTCTAATGATTGAGATAGTATATTTTATTTCTATATAAAATATCTTAATATTACAAAATTTTATTACAGAATATTTTACAAAGATTTCATTTTCGTAATTTGCTTAATGACACCAAAGTTGTAGCTAGCGCTTTAAATATGAAAATAATTATTAGAAAGGAAGTGGGAAATTTAGTAAAATATACGAATTAGCATCATCATAATGAAAGGAAAAGTTAATTAATATTTGAGTAGCACTATTATAGAGAGATAATTTTTCAAAGAGTGTACGATGATAGCCGCTATTGTTATAGGTAAAGTGCTATTATAGAGAGGTAAAATATAACACGAAAAATTGGTTTCAAAGAAAATTGGCTGCTGTAGTAGTTGTTATAAAGGATGGCTATTAAATAGAGGTCTGATCCTAAATGTGCTGGCAGTGACAATTCCACTCAATCCCTCCTTGAAAGAAACAAGAATAGAGAGGGAAATAAGGGGAAAAAAGAAAAGAACAGAGGCTTGCTGATTAAAAAAAAAAAAAAAAGAAAGGGCCGAAGGTACTTAGTGCCCGTTTGGACATAAAATTTGATGGAAGATTTTTCCAAAAAGATTTCACTTTTTTTCGAAATCAGCGGTTGTTTATAAAATTTCCAATTTTCACTTGAAGATGCATTTTGGAAATTTTCGAAAATTTTAAAAACTGCAAAAAGCTATTTTTCAAAATTTTCACTCAAATCACTCACAAAACTTCAAAAACAACCCAAACTGAAATTTATGTCCAAACACAACTCTAACTTTCAAATACCATTTTCACTTGAAAAAGAAATTCACCATTTTTTCGAATTTTACAATTCTTATGTCCAAACGCCTACTTAATCCATGGTATATACAACCTTTCATATGTCGATTGTACATCTCCTTATGTTTGGAGACATCAATTAATTTCTGATGGAAAGCTAGGACAAACAGATATTTATATGTGTATCATTGATTCTGCCAACATCTCTTGAGAGAGCTATACCTTTAGATGCATCTTTTAAATAAAAATATTGATAAAGCTCCAGTATGAAATTTGTACGAATGTTTCTTCCACTTCTCTTTCCTTATCCACAATACATTAAAAAAGTTTGACATGCAAATGAGTCTGCCGTAATCTTGACCTCAGAATATATGAGGTGTGTGTTTATGCCTATTTAGATTCTTTTATATTAACTGCTGTTTTTTTCATTTTCTAGCTTTATGCCCATTCATAGCGGGGCAGAGACAGACCTCCGCTTTGTATATTGTGCAGGTAGATAATATCTTTCCATTAAGCTTATTGAACTTCAAACACATTAGAATGAAAATTGATTATCGCTGACCTGCATACCAGCTGCAATCTCTTCCATGTTGGAAAACTGGAGTGGCATTGACAAGGAGAAAGCCAAAGAGTACATTATAAACTGTCAGGTATACAGAGCATGACCATCTGTTTTCACAAAACATCTTATTCTGTATCTTTGATATAGTTAGCACTCCAAAGTGAACTTACATAAGTTAGATAGGTCAATTTGGCACATCCAAATTAATTCCATTTACCAACATCACCCATGTTAAGCATTTATGTTTATATAGTCGAGGTGCGCGCAAGTTGTCCGTGACAGCAACTTTATTAGGGAAAAAAATGTTCATCTTACAGATAACATTTAAGTATTCACATCCTTATTTTGAAAGTTTAGATTTTATTCAATTTTTGTGCATTCTCATTGCTATCTAATGCTGCACCTGAAAAACCTTACTTTTCAGAATTGAAGTCTTAGAAATGGTTAAGTATTATAAATTACACCCTAATGATAAATAAGTTTCTCATTCCTCAGATTTTTAATGATAAAGTGTCCATGTTATAGAACATCATTTTAGTTTTCATATCTCTAGCGTTTTCTTTTGCTATGATTCCTAGTGATGCTTCTCATGTTAAGCACTGCTGTCTGGTTCATGCAGTCATACGATGGTGGTTTTGGTTTAACTCCTGGTTCAGAATCACATGGTGAGTGAATACTACCTCTAATGCATTTATAAAGATCCCTAATTTTTAAATGCGAGTGATGTCCTACTTTTTTGAAGTCTCGTATAAGGATCGTTTCATTTGAAGATTGTAATTACTAAAAACTGTTTCATTCCTATTTGAGGGGGAGGGAGCTGCACAAATAAACCGTTGCAAGTTTATTTGAGAAAAAATAAAATGGGTGATAGAATAAAAGGATATCGGGCAAGCAGTTATGGCCCCCTTCCGTTAGCTGAAACGTATGTGTATCAGTCAATGTGAGGACGTAGGCTGCTTACTCATCTTCCTTCTTGAACTCCAGAAACATCGTCCAATCCAGCTTGCCAAAAGGGGAAAAATGAAACAGATGAGCATATCTTCGAATGTTTCCTTCTGCGGGCAACCTATCAATCAGATCACATAGTTTTGAATATCTTGAACTGCTTATCTTTCATCTCTGTTATGATCTTCTTTTCTTTTTTTCTACTTGGGGTAACTTTAAAGTGGTAAAAGTGAAAGATGGTTGTGTTGCAATCAATCTATTATCCGTCTATATTTAGTTTCAGTTGTGGAAAACCCTGTCAATATTCGTAGTTATCAGATTTATAGAGGCTATTGTTTTGTCTCTGTTTTGAGCCACACGGGTTGGGAAAAGGTAAAAAAGGGGCTCCAAATGAATGTATCTGTCATTTCTTCTTATAGTTCTTTGTTTTTTAACAGAAAGCTGAAAGTGCAATGTGGTAGCATCCTCTTAAATCATCTTTTAGTTTTCTTACGTGGTAATATGATATTTCTCATAGATGGTGATTGTTTAGTATCACAGGTGGTGCCACTTATTGTGCGGTTGCTTCTCTTAAATTGATGGGATTAATTGAAGATGATATATTGTCGAAGAGTGTATCCTCTTGCTTCATAAATGTGCCCATGCTTTTAGACTGGAGTCTACAGGTATAATTTCTTCGAATAGGGTGTGGCAGGTTCTTATATTGCTATGTTAGACATGTTTTTCAGTATTCCTCCAAAGAATAAATATAAATTTTTTAAAATGGCGAATGATTATAACAAAAAAAAAAGGTAACGTGGAACAACCGAACAATGCAAGGATATAGGAGAAGAAAAAAAGGGATGATTATTTGTACAAGCCATTCCTCATATCTGGTCCTTTGACTGATAATGGTCGATATGTTCTCTGTCCTGCAATTGGTGTGATTCAATCTTGCTTTCTCGCAGAGACAGGCCACTGATGGTGGTTTCCAAGGTAGACCAAACAAAGCTACTGACACCTGCTATGCTTTTTGGTGAGTTCAAATAGCTTTTTATCTTCAACTGTCATCACTTCTATTTCTTCTGGCTTGACAAATTGACGCCCTTGTTCAGGGTTGGAGGAGTTCTAAAGATCTTAGGGGCTCACAAGTTCATCAATTATGGAGGTTTACGTAAATTTCTTTTCACCTGTCAATCCCAGGTGCTATGACTTCTCCTCTTTCTTTTCCGTCTTCTTTGCACATGCTTTTACATGCAACTGCAGTTCTAGAGCTTCCAATTTTTTTTTCCGGGTCGTATGCCCTTCCTTTTATATGATGTCCAAGAACTTTTATCAGGAAGAAACCACTGTAACCTCATTGCTACGGATTGTTAAAACTGTTTCATTTCCATTATTTGTGTACCATCATCGTTGTGGTTTGCTTGTAGATATTTTCACCAACTAATTCAGGCATTTCCATGGAAGAACTTTCGGGTACTAAAACTTATATCCCCTTTTTTGTTCTACAGTATGGTGGTTTTGGTAAAATTCCGGAGCAGCTGCCAGATCTTTATCACGCCTACTATGGCTTTTGCGCATTTAGTCTGTTAGGGGAAGCTGACCTCAGTACAATCTGCGTTGAACTGGGTATAACCAATGGTGCATGCACTAGACTTTGATCCAAATGTTATTTGGCTGTCTGCCGCCAATGCGAATTTCGCCTCACTCTCATGATTGCAAAGGTTTCCATGTGCAGGTATAATTAAGTTCCACTCCGGTTGAGTGGAGATAAAAATTAGAAATTTGGTAATTATTGATACTTTCTACCTACTTGTTTTCGCCTTTTTCCCTATATACAAAAAATATAGTTTATTTGATTTTTGAAAAAGTTGATATAACTTTGTTTTCACCTAGTTATGTTCAATCACATTGCCTGGTTCCTCTAATTGTTTTAGCATTTCTTTTAGCTTCTACTTTGAGATGTTAATGGCACTTTATCGGCTTGGCATAATATTTTGCTTTTTCCTGCCTGTTTAGGTCTGGATTTGATCATGGGTTGAAATTTCCCATGATATAAATGCTAAGCAGTTATATACTTATACATGTTGAATAGGAATGTTGATATATGTCGCAAAACTTGTGGAGAGAAATTAACAAAGTCTTAAGGACCTAGACCACCATAATAATCTCAGATGTTGCTTTAATGTGAGGTGTGTTTGTCTGTTTCAAATTGTTAACAAAAAATAGGGAAAATCCAAGCAGACATTCCTATTTGAATTGCGATTAGTCATGAAGTTCATAAAAGGGGTAGGTACTTGGAAGCATGTGAATTGTGATCAGTTGCTGTGGTTTGCAATAGGAAAGATTCAATTGAATAGAGGTGATTACAGTCCGACCTCTCTAACAGATCCCTATATAATAGCCATTCACTATAAAAGCCGAAGCCGAGTTATTCTCATAATCGAATATCATATTATGTTATTATATATGTCCACTATAACAATCAAAAAATTTCCGAACAAATGAGCTTGTTACAGAGAGGTTTGATTGTACTAAGATTGAAAGCTAATGACACTAGGACTTGAAATGTAGTGTCTTTATTTTCCAATTACACTTTTAAGCTCCCATGAGTCGGGACTACAGTTGTCAATCCTGGCTTTGTGACTGAAAGTATGGAAACAAGCGGTATGTATCTTCAAAGGAAGTAGAAGAATTAACCTGAATAGTCGCTCGCCCAATCTCTTAAATTAAAAATAGCCTGCAGATGTATAATTCATGTATGATGTGTGTGTGAGACCGTGTGTGATCAGCTATTTGTGTAAGAATTTCAAAGTGTTTTTTTTGGTAACAAATTCGAAAATATTATTCCTTTTTTTGCGGAGATATTAGACCTTATTTGCGTTTTCAGAGACTAGTATTAACTACTGCAAAATATATTTAAAGAAAAGTTAAATTAATTAATTACTAAAATATTAAAAACATAATATCCATAGCTCGGGAGGTTAAGGGCCCATTTGGCCATAAGAAAATTTTACTTTTTTTTGGAAATTTTTACGTTTTTTTGCAATCAGTATTTGATCGTGGAATTTTCAAATTTCACTTGAAATTAAATTTCAGAATTTTTTGAAGGCTCAAAAGTCGAATCCGAATCTAGGGAGGGGGGGTTGAAATAGACAAGATTCAGCTCAGATCCAAAGAAATAGAATCCGATATTCTCCCATTTCTTTGTCATTTCGTGCTCTCGAAATCTAATATATATGGAAATACATTGTGTCCAATAGGGTTTGAACCTATACCAAAGATTTAGAAGAACTATGTCCTATCCATTACACAATGGACGCTTTTTATTCTGATTTTTTCGTATTTTACTTTTTGTTTGAAAAACAAAGTAGAAAAAAATCGGATGTGAAAGAATTTTTGGAATTGTATATTTAACGATATACTAATACTAACTAAATACCATATTTCACTTTGATATGGAAACGTAACAATTTTTTTATTGTCTTTATAATATTCATATTGGTTTTTATCGTATTTATTTTATCCATAGATTATAAAAATTCATAAAGAAAGACAGAATGAGTATACTCAAATTATTACGAATAGGTCTTTCTAATGATAAATAAGTATGGCGAAATGACTTCCTGGTCACTTAAACTTGCATCAATTTGTAAAGTCGATATATGAACTCTTGGGTTTCCCATTTGAACAACTTTACTTGAAAAAATGGTTATTAATAAACACTTGTGATGGTGCGTGTTCTTCAATTGCTGTTGACATGGATTTAATTTAATATTTTGTACAGCCACATCATCCATTCATTCAAATTTTGTTGACACATGTATGTTCAAGGTCCCAATTTGTGGGCCTAGTTTTTTTTTTCAAAATTAGTTTATTAAATTTCTATTGTTTCTTCTCTTTCCCTTCTTTTATTCTTCACCTCCTAGGCAAGAACCGCAAACATAGGCTCCGGTAATGGAGACTGTAAACATAAGTTCCGATAATGGAAACTGAAGTTCAATCGAATTTCACCTATTTGGGAAGAACCTTCATTGATCTCACTATTAACGCAAGTTTCTCAGCATTCAGTGATTGCAACAGTAATAGATTCGGCGAGTTTCCAATCGCCTCTTCACTGGCGGCTATTTTTGTTTTGCGCTATTGAAAAATTCGATAAATTAATCGAGCAACTTGTCTCCGGTCTCGAGTCAAGTTTAATTGACGAGAAAAAGCAAGCGGCAATGGAGATTAGCCTCCTCGCTAAGATCTAAAGCAAGCGGCAACGAAGATTAGACTCCTCGAGTCTAAGTTTAAATCTTTCATGGAAGATGGTATTCTTATGATGTTTTGAATCTTTCATGGAAGATTTAGTTTGCTTTCGCCTAAATTGTTGCGCCTCTGTTTTTTTAAATTGTTGTGCCTCTGTTTTTTGTGCGCTTCATTTCGCGCTTGTCAGAATTTAATCCTACTTTTCATTTCTTTCATCTCTTTAAAGTGCAGTAAGAATCGGTTTGATGTTTGTGGACTGTGTTAATTTGATTTTGGCCGAGCAAAATAAGCTTCAACTATGATGTTTATATTTTATTTTGATTTTCATATTTTTTAATAAGAACAATACTATCCACGCGCCTTTGCAGCGTGATTTGCACACAAGTTAGCCATGTCAGCTGCGCCGCTTCCACATAGGCATAGTCAACGGTCAAATGAGTTTATTAGTATCCATTGCATCAAGTTAGAGTGTTCAAATGGGAAAAGTGCAAGTTCATGTATCGGCTTTTAAAAGCCCTACAAGTTTAAGTGGTCAGAAAGCCATTACGCCTATCTCATTTGCTCATAGAAAATAGGATCAACTCCCCTATTGCGTATTGGTACTTATCGAGTATAGAATAAATCAGCTTCTCTTTGTTCCTACGAACAAAATTGTTCCATTATTACCAACATAATAGAAAATTTTGAAAACTCCAAAAAGTTGTTGTTCAAAATTTTTACTTTAAATCACTCACTAAATTCAGAAACAACTCTGAATTGTATTCATGTAAAAAAACAAACAACTCTAATTGTCAAATATCATTTTTACTTAAAAAAATTTTCTACTTTTTCCCCAGAATTTCACAATTCTTACGTCCAAACACCCACTAAACTTATAGCAACATCAAAAGTAACTTTTTCAATAAAGAAACAATAGAAAACTGAGAAACCTCTAGACAATAGTGCATATATACTAATCCCTCCGTTTCAATTTATGTGAACCCATTTGATTGGGCACGGAGTTTAAGAAAAGAGAGAAGACTTTTGAACTTGTGTAAATTGAGGCACATATATTTTGTGTGGCTATAAATCATTGCTTAAAGGTACATTATTTCCATATAAAGAAATGAATCATACTTTTTGGCATGGACTAAAAAGGAAATAGATTCACATAAATTGAAACAGATAAAGTATTGCTATTTAGAAACTCACAGTATGACCACTACAAAATTGGACGGGTTAGGTCGTAACAATTCCAACATATTATTTGTCAAATCCATTTGATTTAAATAAAATTTTGAACGGGTTTAGTTAGAATCCAATATTTATGTTGAACATTTTTAGCATGTTCAACACACTATTGATCTACTTTTTTGGTTAAAAGGTGCATTTCAAACATTTCATTATAAGTTCTACCCGTTAAGGTAAAGCACAATAGCATTGTTACCGGGGGGAGGGGGGTATACTAGTTCCCCCTCGCTATGAGCATAGTTAGTACTATTGCAGTCCAAAACATGCCTTGAGAAAGTAATTCCTGCGATGTCTGCCCAAAAAACATGAGTAGCAAACACCGGAGGAACTGCTGTTACAAAATGATTAACAAAAAAAATTCCTTCTTGTCACCCTCCTTTACTAGCATGTCAGCAACTTTGTTCGTCTCCCTATAGTTGTGTTTCACCACCACGTCTCCTAGACTTTGGACGATTGACCTGCATTCAAAGATAAGTGAGTCAAAAATAAGGTTTCCGTTGTTAAGCATTCTAATTACCTCCGTAGAGTCTGTGTTGATTTCTAGAGGTGTCAACTGCCTTTCTTCAGCAATTTGAAATCCTCTCAGCACTGCTAGTAGCTCTGCATGTGTGTTGGTAGTGTGTTGAATACTTCCCATGAAGCCTAGCACCCAGTTTCCGCTTGTATTTCTAAAGACTCCTCTCACTCCTCCCTTTCACGGGTTCCCAATTGTAGCCCCGTCCGTGTTGAGTTTATATGTGTTATTTAGAGGGGGTGTCCATTTGAACTGGATAGTTTTATCCTTTGTGGGTGTTCTGTCCACCGATATGGTGATATACTCAGTTGTTTTTCCCAAAGCAGCTTTTTATTAACCATGTCCTTCCTATTGTTGAATATGTTATTGTTTGTGGTAAACCAAATCTGCCAGAAGCAAAAAAGGAGGAGGTATTCTCAATTGATGATATTGTTGAAGGGTTTCTTATTGAGAGAGGTCCATGTGGTGGGCCAATCCCAACTAGTGAAAGAGATGATCTGGCTTGGAGTTGGATAGGTACTTTCTGAGACTAGATTTCCCCAGAATATTTTTGTGTTGGGGAAATCGAAGAAGATGTGAGCAGATGTCTCAATTGCCTGATTACAAAAGCAACAATTAGGATTGAAATCTATCCCAATGTGGTGTAGGAAAGCTCCAGTGGGGAGCCTATCGTGGAAGAGGAGCCAAAAGAAAGTTTTGATCTTGTTTGGTACTTTCAATTTCCAGATCCACAAGTAGTTGTTACTTGTGTCTGCACAGTCTGGTGGGGCAATATTTTCCAGGAGGGAGTAGGCTGATGCCATTGGTGGTGATTCCCCAGATCATTATGTCCTCTTTTATAGGATTGGATGATATGAATGTGTTTAGAATGGTGTTTTAATGCTGGAGGGAATGCTTAGGGAAATGGAAGAAAAATCCCAAGTCCCGCTGTTATGGACTGATGCCATTGTTGTGGACAGATCCTCTTGTGTATGAGGACCTTCAATCATGGATCTGATCGAAGGGTGATTTGGGATCCAAGGGTCATTGATGAAGCTGACTCTGTTCCCTGAGTGGACGACCCATGCTTGTATACATTTTTCCAACCCTTTGAGGATGCATTACCAAGTGCTTGATTTTGATTTTTTTGGGGGTGCCTCCGGTTACAGTGCTTGGCAATGAGGGTTTTTGCCTAGAGGGAGGATGGATTCTGGTAGAGCCTCCATTCTAATCCTGAATGGATGGATTTTTTTTCCGGATCTGCCTTTTGGTTTCCTAGGCCTCCCAATGCCTTAGGCTTTGTGATTGTATCCCAGGAAACAAGGTGTATCTTTTTTTTGATTGGGGTGGTACCCCAGATGAAATTCCTTTGAATTCGATCAATCTCTTTGGATGTCTTGGGGGGGGGGGGGGGGGTTTGATGTATTGCATGACATGATTAGGGATAGTGTTTAGTGAGGCTTTTTCTAGGGTAGTCTTCCCAGTCACATTTAGCATGTTTATTTTCCACCCAGCCAATTTTGTGTGTAGGTTGTCTATGATGAATTGAAAATCATTGTGGGTGGGCCTCTTGTGGAAAATGGGGAACCCTAGGTATTTGCCAAAGCTGGTTGTTGCCTGAATGGAAAGGCTGTTAGAGATGGACTCCATTTGGTGGGGTAGGCGGTTAGCACTGAAAAAGACTCTGGACTTGCTAAGGTTGATCTTCTGACCTAAAGCATGATTGAAGGAATTGAGGGTATTGAGGATTGTGGTGCAGTTTCTCTGATTAGCTGTAGCAAAAAGAGTTAGATCATCAGCAAAGAACAAGTGGGATATCTTAGGGCCAGATCTGCTAATGCTAATGGGGGCACACTCCTTTTGTTGGGCATTCCTCTAAATAGCCTTGGAGAGCCTTTCCATACTCAGTATGAAGAGGTGGGGTGAAAAAGAGTCACCCTGTCTGATGCCTCTGGTGGGTTTAAAGGATTTAGTCTACTCCTCATTTACTAGGACAAAGATGGAGGATGAACTAACACAGGACATGATGAGATTGATGGTGTGATAGTAGCCTATATTATATAATTTAGACGTTATTTACACTCTAATTTAACCGCACTTGATGTATAAGTTAACAACAACAACAACAACCCAATATAATCCCACAAGTGGGGTCTGGGGAGGGTAGTGTGTACGCAGAACTTACCCCTACCCTAGGGTAGAGAGGCTGTTTCCAATAAACCCTCGGCATCCTTCCCTCCAAGAACTCCCCACCTTGCGCTTGGGGTGACTCGAACTCACAACCTCTTGGTTGGGAGTGGAGGGTGCTTACCATCAGAGCAACCCACCTTGTCTGATGTATGAATGTTAAAAGATAACAAAATGCTCTAATTGAGAACTTTATGTTTTACAGGAGCCACTCCGGGCTAGGAGGGAACAAAGAGTGTTTTGGAGTCATTATGAACGTAAAAGGCCAATCAAAGGTTAACCCGGGGCGAAATGCAGCGAGAAAAGAAAGCAAAAACGCAAAATTCAGGTCCGCGACCGCGGATCTGGGCGCGAATCAGCTCGCAAAGTGAGGCAGTGAGGAGGCAAAAATCTGCGGCCGGATCCGCAGTTGAATTTGTGGCCGTGGACGGGCTGTCAGGCGCGATATAATGCAATGGCTTTTATGTAATTTTTTGGGTAACTAACATAAACCTATAAGAGCCTAAACTCGCCCAGAAGTCAGATTAAGCTTGTTTTAGACAATCTGGAGGCAAGAACAAGGGGGAGAAGATCAATCAATTCTTCAGATTTTTTATCTTCTTCTTCGTACTTCTAATTGTGGATTATGAATTATATTAGTGACGTGTTTTGCATTAGTATGAGTAGTTAAAATCCTAATCTAGGGTTTTGATGAAACATATTGAAGGATGAATTTCTCGTTATGTTAATATAGAATTGCCATAGTTTTCTCTCTATTTGTTCAACTATATGCTTGTTGTTGTTGATTGAAGGGCCCTCAATTAGTTGTGCCTATTTAGTGTGCATTACACTGGAGAGAGTGCATATTTAGGTCGTTGTTGAGCAACATCACTCCTAACGTATATGAGGGATCAATACGAAGGGTTTAAAGGTGGGATTAGGGATAACGAAACCTTGGGTGAGATCTAAGTGAGCTCTAATTAAAGTTAGCTAGCGTAATTCGGGAGAATATGTCTATTATATTGTTGTAATTACTCGGGAGAGAGTTACGACAGTCAAAGTGTCCATGATCGATAGAGAAGACTTAGGCAAATTATAACAAACAAAGTGGAAAGGACTCCGACAATAGGGGAAATCATAACCTTAGACCATTCTAGTTATTGTTTACAACACGTGCATAGTTAGTTCTTATTTATTGCATTCTCATTAAGTAATAGTTAGTTAGTAAGCATCCAAACTGTTATCTAAATATCTTGGGAAGTTGATTACGTGGAATTGTGTGAGTCTGATAGCTGTGATTGATAGGTTAATTCCATGTGGGATTCGACTCCGGACTTGTTAACCGGAATATCTTTGCAACGACCGCTTTGTCCTTTTTATAAGGCATAGTTGGACGTGATCAAATTTTGGCGCCATTGTCGGGGATTTAACGGTGTTATTAGTTGTAGTTAAAAGAAGTACAAAAATTCTTAGTGTAATCAAATTTCTTCAACTCAAACTGAATACATTGAAATTCTAACGTTTGTAGTCTTGGGTGTTACAGGTGCATGCCTAGAAACTCCTCAAGAACTGGTGAATTGTTCGAAGCATTATTAGATCCTGAGAAAGTTTTCAAGGCATTGAATCGTGCAAACAAGAAAGGCAAACAACAACAGAACTTGATTGAACAACTTGAACCAGAAATGGCAGACAAAGTAAACAACATGAATAATGGGGATGACGTGAATGACCCGATCAACCAGGTCGTTGCACCGCTGGTGCCAGAGGCTGCATTGTACGATTGGGCACAACCCACTAGGGTTGTTCATTTGGATCGGATATCCGAAATCCAAACTGATCCATTCAATTTCGGATTTCGGATTGGATTGGATTTCGGATTGTGTTTATTAAAATTTTGGATTTCGGATCGGATTCGGATTGGTATATTTTAATCCGATCCTATCCGAAATCCAAACTGATCCATTCAATTTCGGATTTCGGATTGGATTGGATTTCGGATTGTGTTTATTAAAATTTTGGATTTCGGATCGGATTCGGATTGGTATATTTTAATCCGATCCTATCCGAAATCCAAAATTATTAGGCAATGTATAAATACTACATTTTAGTTTCGGATAGTCAGTACTTCCTTTACATCTTCCTCCAAGTTATTACCTTTAAAATTGCTAGATTTAGGTATATTGACACCATAGTACTCTCATAATTGTATAAACATGAATTTTTCTTAGTGCATTGCCTCTTTTACAAAGAAAATATACATCTTAGTTTGCAACCTTGAGGAATAATAATACGATACGAAATCCGATCCGATCCAAACTTTAAAATCCGAATTCGATCCGATATAATTCGGATCAGATTCAGATTGCATTTTTTTAAATCCGAAATCCAAAATGTGCTAAATCCTATCCGATCCGATCCGATCCGTGCACAACCCTACAACCCATCGCGGACAACTTAGCAACCACAATTGTAGTTCCGCAGATACAAGTTGATTCGTTCCAAATCACAAATAACATGCTTCATTTGCTGCAGAACAAGGGACTATTCTCAGGGTCATACATCGAAGATCCTCAACAGCATCTAAAGAATTTCCTGTCAATCTGTGCCACACAAAGACAACATAATGTGACACCGGAAGCAATAAGGCTATTGTTGTTTCCATTATCAGTGACGGGAGCGGCTCAAACTTGGCTTAATTCACTCCCCATAAATTCCATCACTACTTGGGAGGAATTAGTCAAGCAATTTGTGAACAAATTTTACCGACCCAATAAGACTACTCAACAAATTGATGAGATATTGAGCTTCAGACAGAAACCAACAGAAACATTACAAGAAACGTTGGAAAGGTTCAAAGGGCTGCTAGTTTTGTGTCCACACCATGGTATTCCAGATCAGATGTTGGGGCAGAGGTTTTACATGGGTTTGGCAGATAGCTTGAAAGCCAATGTTGATGCTTCAGCAAGTGGATCATTTTTTAGCAAAACATTCAGAAAGAGCAAGATCTTACTTGACCAGATGGCACTAAACTCGGTATGGAAAACAAGAAACTCTCCAATCACTCCTGTGGTTCACTCAGTGGCCTTAGACCCAGCTAACTCCATAGATGAAAATATGGCCACTCTAATGACAGAAACGAGCATCCTCACCAAAAAAGTTGAACAATCATGCCAGAAACAACAAGTACACATAGTTGATACAACTAATGGGGATTTATGTAAATCATGTATTAATCAGCCATATGTTTGCTCGTGGAGTGCGGAAGGTGATCATCAACAATATCAGAAGAACATGAATTATGTGGCCAACTACGGGGGACAGAGACCAAGTGGTCAGAATTGGGGTCAGCAGAACCAACAATATAGGCCAGCCCTGCAACAACATAACAATAACAAAAATATAGGGGCCATGCGACCTCAAGGTTAAGTGGTGCCTTACCAAAAGCAACATGGATACAACCATCAGAATCAGCAGCATGCTTATCATCAACCTCAACAACAACTCACTGGGAGACACGAAGATGGGTTTGCTAGACTCGAGGGAATGATGCAACAATTGATTGGGTCCACTGGGAAACTAACTGACAGAGTAGACTCACACGAGTCATCAATAAAGAATATTGAGATCCAATTGGGTCAGATTTCTGTGGCTCTGAATAATCGTCCCCAGGGGACGTTACCTGCAGACACACAAATCAATCCAAAGGAGCAGGGCCCGAAACAACTAATGGCAGTGAGTCTACGAAATGGTAGAGACCTAGAATTGGAGCAAGAGATTGCTCTCGAAAGTAGACCTACCGAGATACTGGTGCCAGTACCCATTGAGGTAGATGATTCAGCAGGGTTGAGTAAGGTGACAGTACAACATGTTAAAAAAGATGCCAACAAAGAAAAAGAGGTTGTGAAGGAGAGTGAGGCAGCACAGGAACCGATAGTGGAGGCAGTGCCTGAACAAGAAAAAATCAAATCACAGGGAAGAAACGACCTCCAGCACCATTCCCACAGACACTTGCCAAGTATCAGAAAGATGATAAATACAAGAAATTCTTTGAGATGTTGAAGCAAATTCAGGTAAACATTCCATTGATTGATGCTTTAAAGGAGATGCCTAGTTATGCGAAAATGGTGAAGGACTTGATGTCCTGCAAGTTTGACTTCCAAGACTTGGCTACAGTTACACTGACACAGACTTGCAGTGTTGTTGTGACGAGACCCATTGCTGAGAAGCTGTCTGACCCAGTGAGTTTCACAATTCCTTGCATAATAGGTAACTTTGCATTTGGTAAGGCACTGTGATTTGGGAGCAAGCATAAATCTTATGCCCCTGGCTATCTATAAAAGGCTCGGGATTGGAAGAGCTAGACCCACGTCGATGTTATTACAGCTGGCTGACAGGACAATGCCCTCTGGTATTCTAGATGATGTTGCAGGTTGGGAAGTTTGTGTTCCCAACAGATTTGTCATTCTTGACTGTCGGATTGACGAAGAAATTCCCATAATTTTGGGAAGACCATTCTTGGCCACTGGGAGAGATCTAATTGACTGTGAAATTGGAGAGCTCAAAATGAGATTAAATGATGAAGAGATAACATTCAACGTGCACAAATCTATGAGGCGACCAAGTGAATTCGCCAATTGCTCTCTAATAGATGTCGTGGATGTAATTCTGTTGGAGGAAGATGAGACATTGAACATTCAAGATCCTTTAGCAGCATGTCTCATGAACCTAGATGAAGCTAATGGAGAAGAATTGGCAAAGTGGGTACTTGCTCTTGAAGGCAAAGGTTTTTGGAAGAGGGAGCTCGAATTTGAGCCCTTGCACTTGGAGAAACGAAAAACTCCTCCGGCTAAGCCATCGATAGAAGAGCCCCCAAAGTTGGAGTTGAAGCCACTGCCATTCCATCTCAAGTATTAATTCTTAGGACCTAACTCAACTTTACCTGTTATTCTCTCATCTAGTTTGTTAGATGTGTAGGCAGAATAGCTTTTGCAGGTACTTACGGAGAGCAAGACTGCAATTGGGTGGACCATTGCAGACATCAAGGGGATCAGCTCGAACTTCTGTATGCATAAGATTCTACTGGAAGATGGGCACAAACCTTCTAAAGAACATCAAAGAAGGTTGAACCCCAACATGAATGAAGTGGTGAATAAAGAAGTTATTAAGTGGTTAGATGCGGGAATCATATTCCCCATCTCTGACAGCAACTGGGTTCGCCCAGTTCAGTGTGTACCAAAGAAGGGTGGAATGACGGTAGTGAAAAATGAGAAGAATGAATTGATCTTTACACGAACAGTCACAAGTTGGCGAATCTGTAAGGATTACAGGAAGTTGAACTTGGCTACCCGGAAAGACCACTTCCCACTTCCATTCATTGATCAGATGTTAGATAGATTGGTAGAGAGGTCCCGTTTCTGTTTTCTGGAGAGGTGCTCAGGGTACAATCAGATCTATATTGCACTAGAGGACAGAGAGAAGACCTCGTTCACCTGCCCATATGGGATTTATGCTTTTCGAAGAATGTCGTTTGGCCTATGCAACGCACCTGCCACATTCCAAAGGTGCATGATGGCCATCTTCACGGACATGGTATAGGAAATAATGGAGGTTTTCATGGATGATTTCTCAGTGGTGGAGAATTCATTCGATGATTGCCTTAAGAACTTGAGAAGAGTATTGAAGAGGTGTATAGAGACAAATCTGGTGCTCAACAGGGAGAAGTGCCATTTCATGGTACATGAAGGTATAGTCTTGTGGCATTTAGTGTCAAGTAAGGGAATTGAGGTGGATCATTAAAAGGTTGACGTGATAGAAAAACTTCCACCACCCACTTCCATCAAAGCAATCAGAAGTTTCCTTGGGCGTGTCGGTTTCTATAGGAGATTTATAAAAGATTTTCCCAAAATTGCTAACCCCTTGTGTAAATTGCTTGAAAAAGATCACCCTTTTGTGTTTTCTGATGACTGCAGGGTAGCATTTGAGGAATTGAAGAAGAGACTGGTAACATCACCCATTATTGTTTCCCCTAACTGGGAGAAACCCTTTGAGCTGATGTGTGATGCAAGTGACTATGTTGTGGGAGCAGTTCTTGGGCAGCGAAAAGATACAATCATGTACCCAATATACTACGCAAGTACAATGTTGAGTGGAGCCCAGCTGAACTACACTGTGACTGAGAAGGAGATGCTGGCAGTAGTGTTCGCGTTTGACAAGTTCAGATCGTAACTGATAGGCTCGAAGGTAATTATTTATAGTGATCATGCTGCTCTCAAGTACCTAATCGAGAAGGAGTCAAAACCACACCTAATTAGTTGGGTGCTACTGCTGCAAGAATTTGACATGGAAATCCGTGACCGTAAGGGAACGGAAAACTAAGTAGCTGATCACTTGTCGAGACTGGAAGGAGCTGAGAAAGCGGTTGAGGTAGAAGAGATTCTAGAAACCTTTCTAGATGAGAAACTACTAGCCACAAGTATTGAGGTAGAGCCATGGTATACAGACATTGCAAACTACCTGGCGAGCGGTATAGTTCCTTATGACCTTTCCTCTGTCCAAAAGAAAAAGTTCTTTCGTGTTTGCCGCATGTATTATTGGGATGAACCTTATCTGTTCAGGATTTGTGTTGATAACATGATCCAGAGATGTATCCCCGAGATAGACCAGTCTTCTATTTTGCAGGCATGTCACACATCATCATACGGTGGACATTTCGAAGGAGTCAGGACAGCCGCGAAGGTTTTGGAGGCAGGCTTCTAATGGCCAACAGTGTTCAAAGATGCACATTTATGGGTAAAGGACTGTGATGAATGCCAACGAACCGGGAATATTTCCCGCCGACATGAGATGCCCATGTACCCAATTTAGGAGGTCGAAATGTTCGATGTATGGGGAATCGACTTCATGGGGCCCTTCGTCAGTTCATATGGAAACAAGTACATACTTGTCGCTGTGGACTACGTGTCCAAATGGGTGGAAGTTGCAGCACTCCTCACCAATGATGCAAAAGGGGTGATTGGGTTTTTTGAAGAAGAACATATTCACCCGATTTGGCACCCCAAGGGCCATAATCAATGACAGAGGCACTCATTTCTGTAATCGAGCCTTTAGAAGTTGCTAGAGAAGTATGATGTACGCCAAAAGGTGACCACTCCATATCATCCGCAGACAAGTGGGCAAGTGGAAGTGTCAAACAGAGAAATAAAAAGTGTGTTAACTAAGACCGTGAATGCCACAAGAACGGATTGGGAGAGAAAGTTAGATGATGCACTCTAGGCTTATAGGACCGCTTTCAAAACACCAATTGGCATGTTGCCATACAAGTTGGAGTTTGGGAAGGCGTGTCACTTGCCGGTGGAGTTGGAGCATAGAGCTTGGTGGGCGCTGAAACAATTTAATCTCGACATAGATGTTGCGGGAACTAGTAGAGTCACGGAGTTGCACGAGCTTGATGAGTTCCTCTATCATTCTTTCGAGAGCACAAGATTGTACAAAGAGAGAATGAAAATGTTACATGATACGAATATTATTGAGAGGAATTTTAAACCAGGAGATACAGTATTGCTATACAACTCAAAGCTAAGGCAATTTCCGGGTAAACTAAAGTCACGATGGTCCGGTACATTTCGTGTGGTTGAAGTACACCCCGAAAGTGCTGTAGAGATTGCCGTAGAGAAAGACTCTCGCGCGTTCAGAGTCAATGGGCACATATTAAAACATTATGTGTTGCATGGATGAAGAAAAGGGAGTGTTAGTGACCCATTTGATCGAGCCTCAGAGGTTGAGCGAACCTTAAATGCGGTTATCTGCGTCGTGCCGCGACGTTAAATCAGGCGCTGCATGGGAGGCAACCCATTGAATTGTTGTAAACGTCGTGCCGCAACATTAACTCAGGCGCTTCTTGGGAGGCAACCCCTGATTTTCTTCTTTGTTTTTTCATTTTTTTGTTTATTTGATGGTGAACGTTACTAACCGAACTACTAGTGTGCAGGGCAAGAATTGTGCGCATCGAAAGGAGTCGGGGGTCAAAAATTAACCAAAAGAGGAAAATTGTTCGGAGATGGTGATCTGCGGCCGCGTATTGGACCGCAGATCTAAACGCGGATTTTGGGTGTAACACTGTTTTGGATCCGCGGTCATGGATTGGCACGCGGATTTTGGCACGTTTTCTTCCTCAAGTTCGTGACTGCGGACCTGGGCGCGAAGTGGGGCGCGGAGTTTAGGACATATTCTGCCCAACGTCCACGACCGCGGAGCTGGGCGCGGATGGAGAGACTTCAGGTAAGTAAATTTTTTTTCTTTTAGTTTTTTTCTTTATTAGTTCATAATCCATCCCCTAACCTAAAAACGCCCAACCCCCTAAATTCCCTCCCCACTTTCCCCACTCCTCTTCCCCTCTTCAACTAAAACTCTCCCCCTTCCCCACAACTAAAAACCACTGTTTTTCCTCCCCTTCCCTTCCCCCATATTCTCCATTCCACACAAGACTCTCCTCCCTTCTTCGTCTCTCCATTCAACAACGATCCAACCTCCATATTACTCAAGATTCCCAAGTAAGTACATGATTTTTCTCCTCTTTCTTAGTATTTTCTTATTATTTATATTTTCAGATTTTGGTGGTGATTTTCTCTTCAATTTTTCTTTTTTTATTTGCTATTGTATGTATTGGGTAGTAAAAACCATGACCTTCTTATCTTAGAGTTGGATTGTGGTGTAGATGGGTGTGTGAGACCATTAGATTTGATATGAGAGGCTTGGTAACTCCATGGGGTTATTTGTGTTACTTTGTAGACATATGCACACTAGGTGTTTGTTGATTTGCCTCAGTGAGTTATAAATGCAAATTGTGACCATGGTGCGAGTGAAGTCTGAGTAACCGCCCTGGGTTCACATAATTCGCCCCCTACTAATAGTGATATTTGTTATGTCAGGTACGATGCATCCCTCACGGAAGAAACGTGCTACAGGACCCTCGTCCAGTGGGCATGGCGGTTCATCTAGAGCACGGGCACCGGCTAGCACTAGCCAATTCGATAGTCGCAGATTTGTTTCCATAGCGGCTCAGGAGCGTTTTAGTGAGAAAGCTACGAGAAAGCATGTACCCGAGAGAGCCATTGACAAGGCAACCCTCCAGGTCGAATGCCCAAATATATATTGGGAATTGGTTAGGCGTTGGCTCGACATCTTCTTTGAAGAACCGGAGGAGGGCAACATGATGCTTGTGTGGGAGTTTTATGCCAATTTCCCTAAGCATGAGGAGCAGATATGCATAGTGCGATAAACAAGGGTGGATGTCTCATTAGCTGCCATCAGACGAGTGTATCGTTTACCGGTATTCCATGGGGCTGAGCATATTATGAGACGTACAAGAAATACCTCGTCACTTGGAATTTATTTTTCCAAACAATTTGTGTACCGGGGCAAAGAGATAGTGTGGCGTACGCCTGGGAACGTCTTGAATTCATCATCCCTCACTTTTTAGGGTAAGTGTTGGACGTATATAATCAACAGTCGATTGCTTCCATCTCACAACACCATGGAGGTAAATGGACCAAGGGCGACAACGATTTGGTGCTTTACAAATGACTGCGATTTTGATGTGGCCCACCTTATCCATGCAGAGATGTTTGTTCGCTCACCCTTGAAAAGGTATGGATTTTATTTCCCAGCTCTGGTTACCAGATTGTGCAGAGTGGAGAGGGTGCCCGAGCATCCCAATGTAGATAGGAAGGTGCCAAAGGAGGCCAAGTTCCGGTAGCACCTGAAGCTGATCACAGTGACGCTTCGGATGAGTCTGAGGATGATGATGACGGTCAGGAGGAGTCTACCCATGCCTCACCCACACAGGAGAATGTCGTAGAGGAGGCAGGACCATCTCAGGTCCGCCGGAGTACTCGCATGACAACCATAGAGCAAGAAATGGCTGGGTTGCGTACTTCAGCCACAAAACTGGGGGCTAGAGTGGATGCTTTGGCTACCCAAAGTGCGAAGTCCGAAAAGAAGATCATGGGTTGTCTGCAAGCGCTGGGACGAGCATGTCATTTCGACCCTGGAAGTCCCGTTACCTTACCTTGCTTTATTTTATATGACATGGGGACATGCCAATATTTTAAGTGTGGAGTGGGGGATGATTTTGTATGTTGTTGTATGTGTATATAGTCGGTTTTGTAGTTTATTTTGATAAATTAATTTTACTTGGCCCGACGATGGATACCACTCGACGGGTTTCTTGAGGGACTAAAGTCGAACAAAAAAAAAACCAAAAAGATTTTTCTTTTGTAGTAGTGTATCAACTCCCCTTTGGTTTTTCTTTAAACCACGATTCTTTTCCAAGGGTTTTATTTGAACCGGGTATAGTTAGTTTTTTTATTTTTTAGTTAGGAACTTATGGGCGGGGGGCAAAGTTGAAAGATGATCCCTTAACTCCATGATGCTTTGAATATAAAGACTACTTTAGTGTGACGCTTAGGCTCATTGGTTGACTCTTGTGAGAAGGCCTTAAAATGTGTGTTCTTAATTTGGCTTAAGTACCCTGAGCGGAGTGTCTGATGATCCAATCTGGATTGAGCCATGTGCCATGTGTGTGTGAGGCTTGTTGTATTCTGTGCTGACATTTAACGCCTAGAACTTTCCCCGTGTGTCTGCAAGGAAAAATGGTAGTCTTATTTAGTCTAGGAAGTGATATAGGCATTATTTTGTTGAACCATATATATACATGTCCACCCGCCTAATTGCTATATACCATAGTTAACCCCTTTGAGCCAGTAATCCTGTTTCTTTGGCAACCACATTACAAGTCTTACCCAATTTTTGAATTATCCATCTATTTGAACCTTGTCAGCTCTCATGAGCACTTGAATTGTGATGATTTATGTAAAAGTTAAAGTGTGGGGTGGTTGATTTGGCTTTTGAGTCGAACTGATGAAATAAGGAGAAAGGTGAATTGTGTTCAAATATAATAATAAAAGCCACCTGAATTTGAAAAAAGAAGAGATAAAAAAGGTTGGATTGTTGTAAAGAATTGTCCTTGATGGTGGTGGCTTTTGATATAATTGTGCTTAAAGAAGTATGGGGTAGTACACATTGATATGAAGTTGGAGTTGTGGTTTGACATAAGTATGGGCTTGAATGTTAAAATATATGTATTAAAGTTCTTAGGGAGGTGTAGTCACTATTATATCTAAATGTATACTACCCAACCTGCAGCCTACATTACATCCAAATAAAGTCCTAATTGATCCTAGACTAAATGAGCTCAATTAGTAAAGTAGTACACCACAGACAAGCTTATGGTGCGTTTTCTGTGGCACAAGAATGTCCTTTCTGAGGGTGAGTGAATTTTATTCTTTTGAAGTCCTCAGTGTGCGTGAATTATACAGATTATGAAATAATTCTCTTTTGTGGTAAGAAGACACTTGATTCATGAAAGGGAGTTAAGTCTGGATCTCTGACTTAGAGTAAGTAATCCGGTTAGGTACATTACGTGGTTAGGGAGAGTCCACTCTTGAGGTGTGGATGTTACACTAATGTAGTTAACCATTGTGAAATATTCTTGGTGTGAAGAGTAGGGAAGTTGCTTAGTGAAGT
Source organism: Nicotiana undulata (assembly GCA_005239495.1). Lineage (NCBI taxonomy): Eukaryota > Viridiplantae > Streptophyta > Magnoliopsida > Solanales > Solanaceae > Nicotiana > Nicotiana undulata. Next base: position 25,633 of record ML250079.1, on the reverse strand, counting down.
TAGGCCTTTAGAGTGTAGTTTTATTGCTCGAGGATGAGTAGTGTTTTAAGTGTGGGGTGTTGATAGTAGCCTATATTATGTAATTTAGACGCTATTTACACTCTAATTTAACCGCACTTTATTGATGTTTGAATGTTAAAAGATAACAAATGCTCTAATTGAGAAATTTATGTTTTGCAGGAGCCACTCCAAGCTAGGAGGGAATAAAGAGTGTTTTGGAGTCATTATGAACGTAGAAGGCCAATCAAAGGTTAGGTCGGGCTAAACGGAGCGAGAAAATCAAGCAAAAACGCAAAATTCAGGTCCGCGGACCTGGGCGCGAATCAGCTCGCGAAGTGAGGCAGTGAGGAGGCAAAAATCCGCGGTTGAATTCGCGGCCGCGGACGGGCTGTCAAGCGCGATATAATGCAGGGGATTTTATGTAATTTCTTGGGCAACTAACCTAAACCTATATGAGCCTAAACTCGCCCAGAAGTCAGATTAAGTTTGTTTTAGACAATTTTGGAGGCAAGAACAAGGGATAGAAGATCAATCAATTCTTCAGAGTTTTTATCTTCTTCTTCTTACTTCTAATTGTGGATTATGAATTATATTAATGCTATGTTTTGCATTAGTATGAGTAGCTAAACTCCTAATCTAGGGTTTTGATGGAACCTATTGAAGGATGAATTTCTCATTATGTTAATATAGATTTCCATAGTTTTCTCTCTATTTGTTCAACTATATGCTTGTTGTTGTTGATTGAAGAGCCCTCAATTAGCTGTGCCTATTTAGTGTGCATTACTCAGGAAAGAATTCATATTTAGGTCGTTGTTGTACAACATCACTCCTGACGTATACGAGGGATCAATACGAAGGGTTTAAAGGTGGGATTAGGGATAACGAAACCTTGGGTGTGATCTAAGTGAGCTCTAAGTAAAGTTAGATGGCGTAATTCGGGAGAATATGTCTAGTATATTGTTGTAATTACTCGGGAGAGAGTTACGACAGTCAGAGTGCTCGTGATCGATAGAGAATACTTAGGCAAATTTATAACAAATATAGAGGAAAGGACTCCGACAATAGAGGAAATTTTAACCTTAGATCATTCCAATTATTGTTTACAACACGTGCATAGTTAGTTCTTATTTATTGCATTCTCATTAAGTAATAGTTAGTTAGTAAACATCCAATCTATTATCTAAATATCTTGGGAAGTTGATTACGTGGGATTGTGTGAGTCTAATAGATGTGATTGATAGGTTAATTCCCTGTGGGGTTCGACTCCGGACTTGTTAATCGGATGTGATGACCCAAGGGGTCATTTTATAAATTTAGACTATGTTCCATGCTTATAGTCATAAAAAGACTAATTTTAAATACCTCAATTTGCGTGCGCGGTCCGGGCATGAAACCGGAAAGCTTTTATGTGAAAATATGAGAAAAAGTGATTTCTAGAATTTAATTTTGATAAAAGTTGACTTTGGTCAACAATTTGAATAAACGGACCCAGATCTGTGTTCCGACGATCCCGGGAGGTCCGCAGTAAATATGGGAGTATGCCGGGAAACGAATTCCGAGGCCCCAAGCCTAAGAAATCAACTTTTGAAAGAAATTGTTTTGCTGAATTATTAATGAAATAAAGAAAAGAATCAATATTTGAAACCATTGGTATCGGGCCCGTATTTTAGTTCTCGAGCCCGGTGCAGATTTGTTTTAGTATTTGAATACTATTTGTAAAATTTGGTGAGAATCTGAGTTTATTTGAGGTGATTCGGACGTCCGGTTGAGAAATAGTGAAAGTTAAGTGTTCTTGAGAAAATGATGAGTTTTGAGGTTAAATTCATAGTTGTACATATTATTTTCATGATTTGATCGCACGAGCAAGTCCGTATGATGTTTTTAGACTTGCGTGCATGTTTGGTTTAGAACTCCGAGGGCTCGGGTAAGTTTCGGGTAGGCTTCGAGATGTTTTAAACTTGTAAAAATAAAATCTGCCGTCATAACAGTTTTTGGAGCACTGGTGCTCCACGCTTTAAAAGAAAAAAGAATAAAAACATTACAGCAACCATAACCTATTAAAACACCAACTCGGGCAGCAACCCTTTTCTTCATATTTTTCAAAATACCAAGCCCTAGAGACGATTTTCTTCACCAAAGTTCATCCCCAAAGTGTTGGTAATCACTTCTAAACTCTACTCTCTCCATTACTCAATGTTTTTCATCACTTTTAAATCAAAAATCAAGAATTTTAATGGTAAAAATTGAGGGTTTGGATAGAATTAGGAAATTTTGTAAAGACCGAATTTTTACATCGAATTAAGGTCGGATTTCAAAACTAATAGTATATTTGGGTTCGTGGATGAATGGGTAAACGTAATTTGGTCCGAACCCCGAGTTTAAACCATCGCAGGTCCGGGGTCGGGTTTTCACTTTTTTTTAGATAACTTAGGAAAAGTCATGTTTTTTCAATAAAGTTAGTTCCTTTAGCATAAATTGATGCTATTGAGTTAATTATGATTAGATTCGAGCAAGTTAGAGGTGAATTCAAAGGGGAAAGCCGTAATTGAGCAGTGAGTGGCCTACAATTGAAGTAGGTGTTTGGTCTAACTTTGACTTGAGGGAATAGGACTCACCACTTGTTTGCTATATGAAATGCATGGGTGTGGTGTATAGGTGAGGTGACAAGTATCTATGCACCACCCAAATGTCATGTTAAACGTGATCTTTTTCCCGTTCTCAATTTAATTGATCCCGGTCTTAATTGTTATTTGTTAATTATTGTTTCCATGACTACTAGGCCTCATAACTTTGCTGTTAAATATTATTTGGTTATTTTGGAAGAATATTGGTTGTGAATGTGGTTCTCTTGGGGGAACAGAAATGTTGAGAAGTTTGACAATATGTTGGGATAGTTAATATATATATATATATATATATATATATATATATAT